>SZWC01002090.1:234009-247648 GCA_023375785.1 Penium margaritaceum | reverse complement strand
CGGTTCATCAGCGCCATGAACGTAGCAAGAGTATTCGTTACCCCGAAAGGCATCACGAGATACTCGAAGTATCCAGAACGCGTCCGAAACGCGGTTTTTTCCACATCCTCCTCCGCAATGCGGATTTGGTGGTACCCCGACCTCAGGTCCAGTTTGCTAAAGACGCGTGCGCCTCGTAGCTGGTCGAACAGCTCCTCGGCAATGGGTTGCGGTTCTTCACCGTGATGTTGTTGAGCGCCCGGTAGTCCACGCACATGCGCAGCTCTCCTAATTTCTTCTTGACAAACAGCACCGGCGCCGCGTACGGAGAGACCGACGGCCGAATGAAGCCTTGGTCCACCAATTCCCCCAACTACTTCTTGAGCTTTGCAAGCTCCGCGTCGTTCATGCGGTTGTAAGACCGCACCGTTGGTGACGAACCTGGCACCACCTCGATCTTGTGGTCAATGTCGCGTTGTGGCGGCAGCCCCTACGGTAACTCCTCCGAAAAAACGTCCCCGAACTCCTTGAGCACCTCCCCAATACCGGAAGGCAACTCTAGAGCTCCTGCGCCTTCCTTCGGCTGCCCCTCCGCTACTTCGACCGCTGCAATCTGCTGCTCTACTGCTTGTTGTGGATGCACCCATGCCAAGTAAACCTGGCCACCCTTGCGCTCACACCGCTTGAGCTGCTGCAAGTTGATGACGTGCAGCTGCTTCCCCGCTTCCGCCACTTCCGAATCCTTCCCCTCACCCCGCCACAAAGGCAAAGTGATACTTTTCTCGTTTACCTTCACGGCCACCCGGTTGCACCTCCAATCCACCTCCGGATTCCAGGCGTGCAACCAATCCCGGCCGATCAAACAGTCCTAATCATCCATAGGGCAAGTGTGGAACTCCATGTCACACACCAACTCACCCATACGGACTTTGTGCTTGATGAGAGGCCTGCCGCACTCCACCACTCCGGACACCTGCCGCGCTTTGGCCGATGTCCCCGGCTGCCGTGCGAGCTCCAACCTCGTCGCCAACCTGTCGTTGAAGAAGCTATGACTCACGCCGCCGTCTAGCAGCCCACGTAGCTTCCTTCGACCCTTGAAACTCCCCTCCGGAATCTCAAGAACCAGCTCCAGGATGATCCTTTGAAACTGCTGGGTCTCACCTTCATTCCGCAACAACACTTGAGGCAGCTCCTTAATCAGCAAAAGCCTTTCAGGGCTGGTCCTGTCCCTTGCGGACGAAAGACTTACTGCAGTAGGTCGTCCCCTCCTCATTGCTGCTGCCCGTTTCCCTGTTGTGCCTTGCGCTTGGGGCAATCCCGCTTGCGATGACCCTCCTCACCACAAGCCTAGCACTTGCCTCTCGGTCCTTGCTGTCCGATCGCGCCACGCTGCCCGGCTTGGATTACGTCCACCTCCATGGGCACAGCCTGATCCGGCTGCTCCACCCGTGGTTGTGTTGCATAGCTGGTCCGGCGTGCATTGTAGCTTACCGCGTTGATGCGTTCTGCCGCCGAGACCAACTCCGCAAAGGTCCGCAACCCGAGCACCGCGAGTTCACGTTGGACGTGCAGCTTCAGGCCATCGTGGTAGCGGTCATACGCCTCTGCGTCCGAGAGGTCATCAATCTGCGCTGCCAAGGCCATGAAGCGTGTAGTGTAGTCCTGGACCGATCCGCCTTGATTGACGTGCTTGATCTTGTCACGTGCGACCCGGCTGCCGTTGAGGAGGTCAAAACGCTCTTGGAGCATCGTCTCGAATTGCTCCCACGTCTCTGGCTTCTCCGTCAACGCCCGCGCACCGAGTTGCACATCCCGCCCCAACGGCGTTCCGCCGGCACAATGCCGACCACCACTACAGCGCCATTCCCCGGAGTAGCGTAGGTGCATACTCCAGTCTCGTGGCATCTTCTCCCACGGGAACGCCCAACGCCGTGAAGTACGAGTTCACCGTGAAGAGCCACTCGCGCGCACTGCCCTTGCCGGTATAGAAATCCGGCTCCTTCGGCTTGGGCCGCCGAAAGGCAGGTGCGGATGCCAATGCAATACCCCCCAACGCACTGCTCCCTTGGCCGACGTACCTCGCCTCGACCTCCACGCGCAGCTGCTGGTTCTCTTGACGCAACTCATCAAAAGCACGTCGGATCTCCTCCATGAGGTAGGCCTGGTCGTATGCCGTGGCTGCCATGCTTCCGGTTGTGACGAAAAAAAATCTAGCCAAACGCAGTTGTGGCAGATCTGCTGCCTCCCTTGGGTCCGCGCAAAGCCGAGCGAATGTCCACGCACTCTGATACCAAATGTGAACCGAGGGGCGTCCGGCGTGACGGTCACACGCCGAGCCCTTGGAATAAACCTTCCAACCCTCGACCCCTTGGTGTGTGGGCCAACCCTTGAGATGTCGCACGACCCTCTCCTAGCAGCAAGACCGCTGCTAGTGACCGAGGTTCCCGCCGTGCGACTCTCCCGGCGGCGTTTGCACCAAGGTGCGCTGCGGAAGACTTGTAGGATCGAATGGACGTGTGCNTACAGCGCCATTCCCCGGAGTAGCGTAGGTGCATACTCCAGTCTCGTGGCATCTTCTCCCACGGGAACGCCCAACGCCGTGAAGTACGAGTTCACCGTGAAGAGCCACTCGCGCGCACTGCCCTTGCCGGTATAGAAATCCGGCTCCTTCGGCTTGGGCCGCCGAAAGGCAGGTGCGGATGCCAATGCAATACCCCCCAACGCACTGCTCTCTTGGTCGACGTACCTCGCCTCGACCTCCACGCGCAGCTGCTAGTTCTCTTGACGCAACTCGTCAAAAGCACGTCGGATCTCCTCCATGAGGTAGGCCTGGTCGTATGCCGCGGCTGCCATGCTTCCGGTTGTGACGAAAAAAAATCTGGCCAAACGCAGTTGTGGCAGATCTGCTGCCTCCCTTGGGTCCGCGCAAAGCCGAGCGAATGTCCACGCACTCTGATACCAAATGTGAACCGAGGGGCGTCCGACGTGACGGTCACACGCCGAGCCCTTGGAATAAACCTTCCAACCCTCGACCCCTTGGTGTGTGGGCCAACCCTTGAGATGTCGCACGACCCTCTCCTAGCAGCAAGACCGCTGCTAGTGACCGAGGTTCCCGCCGTGCGACTCTCCCGGCGGCGTTTTCACCAAGGTGCGCTGCGGAAGACTTGTAGGATCGAATGGACGTGTGCAAGGTAATAATTAGAACACAAGGAGAGCTGGGCAAGGAATGAATCCTTAGACTTGATAGATCAGTACAATGTAATGTACAGAGTCTTTGGGTAAGATTGGCATGCCTAGAACACCCCTAGGCTTCCTTATGTACCAGCCCCTATGAGCCAGCCGAAAGCTACTCAGTGCCTCGAAGCCCTCTATCAAGTTGCAATCATGCAAATAACACATGTATCATGTAGTACGAGCCACGAGCTTTCCAACACACTAAAGAATGCCTCAATCCGTGAAGAAACGGCTAAGTTATGGCCGTTTGAGTGCTCCACGCGTGACGGCCGCTGGCAGCACCGCCAGCGGGGGTCACGACTGCCCGAAGCGCCCTTGCTTACAAATGCAGCTCCAGCCGCCATCCCGAAGCGCCCATGGACCCCATTGAACCTTGCCTTCTTGGCTAAGCACCCATCCAGGGGCGCTTTGGCTGCAGTGGGCGAGAAAGTCGCTCCACCGTGCTCGGGGTCGAACCGGTACGTTGCCTGTTTTCTGGAGGTGCGCCTCCCACCTTTGCACCGCCGTATCTTTCTCGTCCCTGCACCGAATGACCCGGTTCTTGGGTCGATTTCGTACGGTTTTTCACGTAGCATACAACGGGAGTATCAAAACATGCATCTGAATTCATCATGATGACGTAATCACCGCCTCCACCGGCGGCTCCCATAACATTGTACGACGAGCTATTAAGCTCGATCCCTCATTTTGCAAGGTATTCTTTGATTTGGCGTTCGGCCTCTCGCCTTTTTGCTGGACTAAGGCAATAAATGATTCTGAACGGAGGAGTCACCTCCGGTTGTAGTTGAATTGTGTGGCCCATGTGTTGTTATGGTTGAAGCGTAGCAGGTGGGTCTTGGAATACTTCCAAGAATTTTGCTAATAGAGATTTGACCTCTTGTGGCATGTCTGCTTTCATGTCATTCTCCACTTTCTACTAATGAGCCAAGAAGTATCGACACCCTTGTCGAATATGTCTCTTGAACTACATTGCAGACAAGCTGGCATGGACTTAAATTCGGGCCGGTGACAATTCCGTGCTCGAAATCAGCGTGAACTGACGCTGTCACTTTTGAAGTATCAAGTACCTTGATTCAAANCACCAAGGTGCGCTGCGGAAGACTTGTAGGATCGAATGGACGTGTGCAAGGTAATAATTAGAACACAAGGAGAGCTGGGAAAGGAATGAATCCTTAGACTTGATAGATCAGTACAATGTAATGTATAGAGTCTTTGGGTAAGATTGGCATGCCTAGAACACCCCTAGGCTTCCTTATGTACCAGCCCCTATGAGCCAGCCGAAAGCTACTCAGTGCCTCGAAGCCCTCTATCAAGTTGCAATCATGCAAATAACACATGTATCATGTAGTACGCGCCACGAGCTTTCCAACACACTAAAGAATGCCTCAATCCGTGAAGAAACGGCTAAGTTATGGCCGTTTGAGTGCTCCACGCGTGACGGCCGCTGGCAGAACCGCCAGCGGGGGTCACGACTGCCCGAAGTGCCCTTGCTTACAAATGCAGCTCCAACCGCCATCCCGAAGCGCCCATGGACCCCAATGAACCTTGCCTTGTTGGCTAAGCACCCATCCAGGGGCGCTTTGGCTGCAGTGGGCGAGAAAGTCGCTCCACCGTGCTCGGGGTCGAACCGGTACGTCGCCTGTTTTCTGGAGGTGCGCCTCCCACCTTTGCACCGCCGTATCTTTCTCGTCCCTGCACCGAATGACCCGGTTCTTGGGTCGATTTCGTACGGTTTTTCACGTAGCATACAACGGGAGTATCAAAACATGCATCTGAATTCATCATGATGACGTAATCACCGCCTCGACCGGCGGCTCCCATAACATTGTACGACGAGCTATTAAGCTCGATCCCTCATTTTGCAAGGTATTCTTTGATTTGGCGTTCGGCCTCTCGCCTTTTTGCTGGACTAAGGCAATAAATGATTCTGAATGGAGGAGTCACCTTCGGTTGTAGTTGAATTGTGTGGCCCATGTGTTGTTATGGTGGAAGCGTAGCAGGTGGGTCTTGGAATACTTCCAAGAATTTTGCTAATAGAGATTTGACCTCTTGTGGCATGTCTGCTTTCATGTCATTCTCCACTTTCTACTAATGAGCCAAGAAGTATCGACACCCTTGTCGAATATGTCTCTTGAACTACATTGCAGACAAGCTGGCATGGACTTAAATTCGGGCCGGTGACAATTCCGTGCTCGAAATCAGCGTGAACTGACGCTGTCACTTTTGAAGTATCAAGTACCTTGATTCAAAACACATCAGAGCCTTGTTTTTACATAGCAAGGGATCACCTAGCACCACGTCAAATGGGTCAAGAAGGTTAAGTTCCTTCAATGTGACACCCTATGTGTACCCTTGGATAGAATATTTTTCTTTACAGGTACCGATCACAGGTACCGTACGGTTGTCACCGACGATAACTGTGCCATTTGATGGCTTGTACTTTAGGCCCACCTGTCGGGTAAAACCAAGACTAACAAAGGAGTCATCCCTTCTAGTATCAGCCAGTACATTCACGGGAGTACTAGCTAGGTGTCCTTTGAGCTGGATCGTCATGATACCTCCACTCTTTCGAGTAAGGTTGCACACGGATCCTATCTGCGGAGCTTGAGGAGGATCCTGATCTGTGGGATAGATCCTTCACCTGGATCCGGATCCGGGGTTCCGGATCCTAGATCCGAATCCGTGGATCCTGCTCCTGGATCTAAAAATCCCTGTCTTGGGAAACTGATTAGTGAATATAGCTGAAGTTGTGGATTGAAAAAAGAGGGGGGTCAGTATCAACTCTGATACTTGATCTCGCACATATGTTTTGTGCATGCAGGAGTCCTCTTTCATGCGACAGTCAATGGTCACCAAACATCACACAGAGCTGATGTGGCATGCACTTTTGCCACATCCGCTTAGCACCACTACAATCAGCTTGTCCGTTCACTCATTCAAACTTTAAACGACTGAACAATTCTTTGACTCTTCAAATGTCAAATAAACGTTGCAAGACCACACATTGTGTCAGCATCTATCCGTACTAACTCAATGTCCTACAATAAGAATAGCTCCAATTGGTGCTTTTCTATTGGACAACAGTGGCTCGGCACCCGGCATCAACAAACTTGAGGCTCGGCATTGGAATGCAATATTGCCTAACCAAAGGACAAGACAACCGTTCGTTGTACGATAGCCATTTGTCGACATTAGCGTTTCATTTGATGTGGCAGCTAAACTTTGCCTCGCTCAAAACCCGGGCGCACATCTTGACCGTTTGAATTCAAACACCCAACACACATGCTAATCAGAAGACATGACCGGGATCTCTCGCATTGTTTTCTTAGCCCCCCCTTCGTAAAAGGATCCGGATCCAGATCTAGGGAAATAGACCGGATCCAAGATTCTAGATCCAGATCCGTGGATCAGGATTTGGATCCGGATTTTTGGGTGGTTCCCATGGATCTTAGGATCCGTGTACAACATTACTTTTGAGTGAACAGGCTCAACGATGACAAGCCGAGTTGGTGATAAACACACAATCTGTATGATGGGCGTCACAACTCCCATGATTCACCCACTCGAGTCCACATCTTGTAGGCACATGTGAATTTGGCTAGCAATTTCCAGTCTTTGAACTTGATTGGATCGAAATCGTCGATTGACGGTACAACAAAGATAATCAAACTCATCGCTTTGAGGACGTTTTCTTAAATCACTGTGTCACACAACTCTTGCAGAGTGGTCAGTGTCGCCACCACTAAGCATGTATAATCATGCATCTCATCCGGAGATGCAAGGATTAGTGGGCAATGACGGTTACTAAGTGTAGAATGAGTTTCAACTAGAGGGGAGAAAACAACAGAGAAGTGTGAACTCGTCAAAAACTCAAATTGTTTAAAATCCTCATCTGAAAAGATGAACTCACACTCGTGATCCAATTTTACCCCTGAGTAGTCTCCACTAACGTCACTTAGGGGTGGGGAAAACCCGTCCCACGGCCCTCTCCGTTACCACGGCCGGGTCCATTGCTGCGATTGCGACCTGTCCACGGCCCTGTCTGCGGCCTCCTGCTACACCCTCCCCATGAGGTGTTGCTGCTGCGGCAAATGCCGCGGCCTCTTGTCCACCACCAGTAGCCTCAAGGTACTGAGCCCTAAAGTGACCAGGCTGCATGCATTTGTGGCAGAGTCTGTCGCGGAAGGTTGTGTTGCGCTGCTCACGTGCCGCCTGCAGCTCGTCATTGTCGTGGTTGCACTTCTGGTTTGGGGTATTGTGCCCGCCAGTCTTCTTGACTGGAGAGGTTGCAGGCTGCTTTTCCTTGGCCCCGCCTCGCTATTCGGCTGCTCCTCTAGCCCCTGCAACGTCCATGCGCATGTCGTGGCCTTGCTGTGCACGTGCGTTTGGCCATTCATCCAAGTAGTGCTTTGGGTTTTTCGAATACACTTCACTCATGTATTCCCACAACGACCTCCAGCTTGTCCAAGCCTGGCCGGTTGCCGTTGTGGTGGTCTTTTCCTTTAGCTTCTTGCTGGCAAGACCGTCACGCAAGTACTCCAGGAGCATGCACTCTGGGTACTTGAAGGTCTGAGTTCCATCGTCCTCGGTGAAGCTTTCGGCTTCCTCCACGAGTGTGGTGAACTCGCTCAAGTAGGCTTTGAACGAGCTACAAAATTTCCTCAAGTCCTTGATCTTGTGGAAGGCGTTGTGCGCCTCCTTATCTTGGGTGCACTTTTTACGTATGATCGTGTAGAAGGCCTCCCACGGCATGGGCTACCACTTGAGGTGCGCCTGGTGCACACCCCACTCCTTGACCACATACTTGAACTTCTTGTCTTCAAGCCGCGTCGTGGCAAGGTCACCCCACTAACTGAGTGGAGCCTTGTCAACAAGTAGAATGTGTTCCATACGATTCAGCCATTCGGTCATCTTCATTCCCTTTTAGAAGATCTCCACACTATGGAGGAAGGACGTGTTCATGACCAGCCCCAAAGTCGTGAAGATAGGCAATTTTTCGCTGCCACCATTGGTGGCATCAGTACCTACGGTGCACTGCGATTGCTACTGCATCCTCACCTGGGTCACGCTCTGCAACACCTTGTCAAGGTCATCGCATTAGCGGCTTGTCTCATGAGCGACCAGGTGTTGTAGCTGGCAATCACTCTCAAGGTCTATGATGCTCTACCCGACGTGGGCTAGCAGGTTGGCAAATGCAAACTTTAGCTCTGGTGTCGACAGAGCATTGACGATAACCTGTAGGGCCTCGCGTTGTCCGTGTACCTTTATCTACTATAGGAGGGTACGGTTTCCGTACACATCTCCGAGGAGTCCCACCTTTCGGAGGAGGTTGTTGTCAACGATGACACTCGAGTGGAAACTGGTCTGTCCCATTGCGGCCATATCGTAGAAAAGGGGATCTGCTTCCACTCCTCCGTGGTGCCGCACCTCCATCGCCAGTGGTAAAATTGAGTCGGCCCGCCGCCTTGGCAGCCAACTCAGCAAGCCTTTTACAGTCATTGTGAATTTCCTTCGCGGTGACGTCGTCCGGCTCATTCTTGCAGGAACTTCTCACGTGGCTGCTTTTGGCACCTTTGCGACTCTCGGCAACCTCGCTAATGTTAGCTGCTTCAGGCAATCCAGTGAGCATCTTGCCCTTCTTGAGTGATCTGTTTGAGTTTACCGCACAATGATGGCAATGATCATAATCATCATCGCCTTCACCATTGTCGTCGTCGTGCTATTTGCCGAGGTCCACGCTCGGGTAGTCCTCCTCGAGCGCATCCTCCGTCGCATGGGGGTCGTCCACGAGCATGTTGACGTGCTCATCGAGCACTTTCTCGGCTTCCTTAGACTTCTCGGTATTGCTGGGTGTAGTGAGGGTTGCCTTTGGAGGGATGGTTGCCTTTGATTTGATAACCGTGTTTGTGGTGAAGGCTCCCAAAATTTAGATTCCGCCGAGGACATGTGGTGAGGCCGTCACCACCTTGCTCTTTTTGGTCTTGGACGGTCTGGCACTTGCCATCTTGTCGCCCATACAACTAGCATGCAAAGACCGTTGTGAGGATCACTCCACAACTTCAAGGAAGAATCACCTCCCAAATTCTCCTTGTTCTCACAGTCGATGAGGCAATTATAGATTTAACTTCTATTTTCCTAGGCCGCCACAGTTGGCCCAAGGGCATGGGTTATGAAACTAATATTCCTAAGCCGTGACTCACAGTAATTGGTAGCAACTAGAATATAGGAAAATAGAAAATTACAATACAAGAGAATGACAAGAAATGTGAGTGCCACTCACAAAACAAGGGCAAAGAGTGGGAGAGGAATTATAACAATTCTTAGCAACTCCTTCACTCCCTCTTCCAACTTCTTGTCTTCCTCCTGTCTTCTTGTCTTCCATGGCCTTCTCTTGAGTCTTCTTCGTCCGTCTCGCACCCCTTGGCGACGCCTTCCTTGAGCTAGCGGCGTTGGAGAAGCCAGCAAGAATCTTCGAGGTGTTTTCCTCCCTCTTTTTAGGGTGTTCTCAGGCCGTGAGAGCCACTGGCCTTGGGAAGAAACGCTATCCCAATTTTTGGATGAAAGAGTGGGGAGGGAAAGTTGAAAATGGAGGCAAATGGGTGGTTTTGGGAGTGGGCACTCCTCACCCTGTCCAAGAAAAATCCACCTAGCTCCCTGGAGTGAGGAAGAAGCTCAAAGGGATTAGAAGGTTCAAGTAGAGCTCTTCAAGAACTTTTTAACATAATTTTTGGTCTTGGAACAGACTAGTATGGACACCGTACTCCCCTTTGGCGTTTCTGCTGCTCTTGTAGCTGCTTGCGATGTTTTATATCCTTTGTGGCCGCCGGAGCCGTCGTACACTTGGCCACGAGGGTCGTCCCGCTCTAAAAATCACTGTAACGGCTGTGTCTCCAGCTCCTGCACTTAGGTCGTTGTCGGAGTTCACATAATGGTGTCCATAGCTCGCTCAAGGGGTTTTCCCCTCCGCGTCACTCTAGGGGCAATCGTCATCAACGACCCGTGCAGGGAGTCTTGAATAATTCAAGTCTACAGGGGCCCATTTCTGTTTTTACCTCATCCCCTCCTTCTGGGTCCGAAATGAGGGGGTTTTACCTTGAACTCGTGAGTTTGCGCGAATTTTCCAGGTTTGAAACTCGCAGTCCATCCTAGACAAACTCGAGTTTTAGTTTTGATGCGTTGGCGCAAAATCGTCGCGTGCTAGGCACAATCGGCGATTTCGCGCCGACCTTTCTCGTGCGCTCCTCGCTCCTTGCTCTCGCTCTATCCCTTGTGCTCTCTTGCTCTCTCGAGTGAGGAGGGTGAGCGAGGACGACGGCACGAGGCCACAGGCCTCGGCCCTCGAGGCCTTGCAGCTGATGACTCACCAGCGGGTGGCTGGCCGGTCACTTGACCGGCCGCTGGCCACCCGCTGGCCAGCGGCCAGCCGGCAGCCGAGAGGAATGGTTAATAAGGATCATTTTGTACACTGTCAAATGGGTGTATAGTTCACCGGGGGTACTATGAGGGTTGCGTGAAGTTTTCGACAAGGGCACAGGTGGGAGGGGGGGGTCTATATGGTGAGTGTATGAGGGGAGTGTATGGGAAGATGGTTGCTAATTATACAATAGTGTATGGTGCTAATATTCACATGGGAAAATGAATGTGAGGGTCAGGGGAGGGGGAGGGGTTGTATGAAGAGTGTATGAGAGAAGTGTATGAGAAGATGGTTGCTAATTGTACACNACTTTTGTATAACCAGTTGTTGTTTCCAAGAAATATCCGTCAGTGTTGTACACTAGTGAATTTCCTCACACTCACCCCATGTACACTCTCTTATACACACGCCTCATATAGTTTTTGGTCTTGAGGAGGGGGGGGTCCCACGGCATCGATCGGTCAACACCTATCTCCCCCTATAAAAAATGTGAGTTGAGTGTACGTGGCTCTGTATGTAATGGACACTGCAAAATGTACAAAAATGTATGACTCGAGGGTTCGTCGAAGGAGATGAGTTCACACCCTCATCCCTCCCCCGCGACACCTTCTTCAAAATGTAGAAGGGGCCTACATGCAATTATCTTTGAGAATTTCTCACTAACGTATGACCACATTTGTTTGTCAACGCAATCGGTTTCAGAAAGTGCATTCACATAATTGTCGACTACATCACAAAACATATNCCGCTGGCCAGCGGCCAGCCGGCAGCCGAGAGGAATGGTTAATAAGGATCATTTTGTACACTGTCAAATGGGTGTATAGTTCACCGGGGGTACTATGAGGGTTGCGTGAAGTTTTCGACAAGGGCACAGGTGGGAGGGGGGGGTCTATATGGTGAGTGTATGAGGGGAGTGTATGGGAAGATGGTTGCTAATTGTACAATAGTGTATGGTGCTAATATTCACATGGGAAAATGAATGTGAGGGTCAGGGGAGGGGGAGGGGTTGTATGAAGAGTGTATGAGAGAAGTGTATGAGAAGATGGTTGCTAATTGTACACTAGTGTATGGTGCTGAGATTCACATAGGCATGATTTTTTAAGGCAAAGGTGAAAAAAATCATTTATAAAAAGGTATCTATACAGAGCGGTCTATTGTANCATCCCTCCCCCGCGACACCTTCTTCAAAATGTAGAAGGGGCCTACATGCAATTATCTTTGAGAATTTCTCACTAACGTATGACCACATTTGTTTGTCAACGCAATCGGTTTCAGAAAGTGCATTCACATAATTGTCGACTACATCACAAAACATATCTTGAAACAAAGGCCAGAAAAATATTTCGTTTATTTGAGGGGGATCTCTCAATGTCGGAGGTCACATCACCGATTTCCAGTGTTTTTTACAGATAATAAACCATCGAATTTTGTCTATCGATCATTTAGTAGACGATGTCCCCTACGGGCTTTGCTAGACATAGATTATCCTCGTATATGGATTGTAAGATTTGACAAATGTATTGTCGAAGTGCGTCAATCGATGACCAAAAATTACGCGAATGAACTTTAGTTACGACTATTGATAATTGTGTTCTTGACGGATGGAACAACCCCCCAGCNGGGAGTGTATGGGAAGATGGTTGCTAATTGTACAATAGTGTATGGTGCTAATATTCACATGGGAAAATGAATGTGAGGGTCAGGGGAGGGGGAGGGGTTGTATGAAGAGTGTATGAGAGAAGTGTATGAGAAGATGGTTGCTAATTGTACACTAGTGTATGGTGCTGAGATTCACATAGGCATGATTTTTTAAGGCAAAGGTGAAAAAAATCATTTATAAAAAGGTATCTATACAGAGCGGTCTATTGTAGGTCTCTTAAAGTAGAAGCTTGAGACTTATATGTTGTTTTTAAATCTGCTGATATTTGGGCGGTATTTATCGTGTCTAGGAAGAGACGGAGGGGGTAGTTTCAACATTTGAAACTTTTTGTAGGTTGTCGACCTCGTGCAAGCCCCCCTCCTCCTCGCAAGCTCATATGTTGAGTGTGTATGGTGGTGTATGTGGTCAAAACCGGAAAATGTACAAACATATACATTTTGCGGTTTCCTCAAACTCAGGCTCACCATTGTCCTCATACCCTCCCCCCAAGACATGGGAAGTGTATATGATAAGTGTATAAGAGAGAGTCTTTGATGAAAATTTATGAATATACAAAAATGTATTATACTAGTCTTTTCTGAGAACTATCTCTCGGCTATGTACAGTTGTGTTCTTTCTCACACTCCCCCTACATACACTTTCTCATACAAACTCCTCATACACTTTTCGGTTTGGGAGGGGGGATCCTACGGCTTCGACCAGTCGAAGCCGATCCGCCCCTCCCAAAGCAAAAATGTATGATTCAAGTGCACGTGCGTATGTATATGTTGGACAGCACAAAATGTAAAGAAATGTGGGATAGGAAGTTTCGTTGAATGGGATAGCATTCCCGGCCTCGTCTGCCCACCCCTCCTAAAGTCGAAAGTGTATGAGGTAAGTATACGAGGGAGTGTATGTGACGACAGCCTAAAGATAAACTTTTGTATAACCAGTTGTTGTTTCCAAGAAATATCCGTCAGTGTTGTACACTAGTGAATTTCCTCACACTCACCCCATGTACACTCTCTTATACACACGCCTCATATAGTTTTTGGTCTTGAGGAGGGGGGGGTCCCACGGCATCGATCGGTCAACACCTATCTCCCCCTATAAAAAATGTGAGTTGAGTGTACGTGGCTCTGTATGTAATGGACACTGCAAAATGTACAAAAATGTATGACTCGAGGGTTCGTCGAAGGAGATGAGTTCACACCCTCATCCCTCCCCCGCGACACCTTCTTCAAAATGTAGAAGGGGCCTACATGCAATTATCTTTGAGAATTTCTCACTAACGTATGACCACATTTGTTTGTCAACGCAATCGGTTTCAGAAAGTGCATTCACATAATTGTCGACTACATCACAAAACATAT
>SZWC01002090.1:115521-154964 GCA_023375785.1 Penium margaritaceum | reverse complement strand
GAGTTGCTCCCTACTTGCGCCCTAGTTGCGTCATACTTGCGCCGTAGTTGGTCCTACTTGCGCCGTAGTTGCGTCCTAGTTGCGCCTCTTTACGGGACTAGCCATGCCCTAATGCGTCCTAGTTACGCCCTGGTTGCACCCAAGTTGTTCCAAACTTGCGCCCTACTTGCGCCCTAGTTACGCCCTACTTGCACCCTAGTTGCACCTACTTGCGCTCTAGTTGCGCACTAGTTGCACCCTAGTTGCATCTCAGTTGGGCACTAGATACACCCTAGTTGCGCCGTAACTGCACCCTACTTGCGCCTTAGTTTCGTCCTTTTGTGCCCTAGTTGCGGCCTAGTTACGCCCTACTTGCGCCCTACTTGCATCCTAGTTGCGTCCTACTTGTGCCCTAGTTACGCCTTATTTACACCCTACTTGTACCCTACTTGTACCCTGGCTGCTTCCTACATGCATCCTAGTTGCGCCCTAGTTGCGCACAAATTGCGCCCTCCTTATGTCCTAGTTGCATCCTAGTTGCGCCCTAATTGCGCCCCAGTTGTGCCCTAGTTGCACCTCTGTTGGACACTAGCTACGTCCTAGTTGTGCCCTAGTTGTACCCTAGTTGAGCCCTACTTGTACCCTACTTAGGCCCTACTTGCATCCTACTTGCATCCTCTTATTGCCTTCTAGATGCACCCTAGTTGCGCCCTACTTGCGCCTCAGGCGAGCACTAGCTACACCTTAGTTATGCCCTAGTTGCGCCTTAAATACGCCCTAGTTGCACCTAACTTGCGTCCTACTTGCTTCCTAGTTGCGCCCTAGTTGTGCCCTAGTTGTGCCTCATTTGGGCACTAGCTACGCCCTAGTTGTACCCTAGTTATGTCATAGTTCAACCCTATTTACACCCTAGTTGCACCCTAGTTACGTCCTACTTGCTCCCTACTTGTGCTCTAGTTGTACCCTAGTTCCGCCCTAGTTGTGCCTTACTTACGCCCTACTTGCACCCTACTTACGCCCTAGTTACGCCCTAGTTCCACCCTAGTTGCGCCCTACTTGCTCCCTACTTGTGCTCTAGTTGTACCCTAGTTCCGCCCTAGTTGTGCCTTACTTACGCCCTACTTGCACCCTACTTACGCCCTAGTTACGCCCTAGTTCCACCCTAGTTGCGTCCTACTTGCACCCTACTTGTGCCCTAGTTGCGCCCTAGTTGCGCCCTTGTTGTGCCCTACTTGCGCCCATCTTGTGCCCTAGTTATACCCTAGTTGCACCCCAGTTGCGCCCTTATTGCATCCTAGTTGTGCACTACTTGCACCCTAGTTGCGTCCTTCTTGCACCCTGGTTGCGCCCTAGTTACGTCCTACTTGCGCCTACTTGCGTCCAAGTTGCATCGTACTTGCACCCTACTTGCGCCAAAGTCGTGCCCTAGTTGCGCCCTAGTTACACCTCAATAGAACACAAGCTATGCCCTAGTTGTGCCCTAGTTGCATCCTTGTTGCGTCCTAGTTGTGCCCTAGTTGTGCCCTACTTGTGCCCTTGTTGTGCTGTAGTTGCACCCTCGTTGTGCCCTAGTTACACCCTAGTTACGTCCTAGTTACACCCTAGTTACGTCCTAGTTACACCCTAGTCGTGCCCTATTTGCACATCAGTTGGGAACTAGCTACACCCTAGTTGGGCCCTTGTTGCGTCCTACTTTCATCCTAGTTACACCCTAGTTACGTCCTAGTTACACCCTAGTCGTGCCCTATTTGCACATCAGTTGGGAACTAGCTACACCCTAGTTGGGCCCTTGTTGCGTCCTACTTTCATCCTAATTACACCCTAGTCACGACCTAGTTGCGTCCTAGATGTGTCCTAATTGGACACTAGCTATGTCCTAGTTGTGCCCTAGTTGTGCCCTAGTTGCGCCCTAGTTGCGCCCTAGTTGCGCCCTAGTTACGCCCTTGTTGCACCCTAATTGCATCCTATTTGCGCCCTAGTTGCACCAAAGTTGCGCCCAAGTTACGCCCTACTTGCACCCTACTTGTACCCTACTTGCACCCTAGTTGTAACCTCGTTGCGCCCTAGTTATGGCCTATTTGCGCTCTAGTTGCGTCCTACTTACCCCATAGTTGCATCCTAGTTGCGCCCTGGTTGCGTCCTACTAGAACCTTAGTTGCACCCTCGTTGTGCCCTAGTTATGCCGTAGTTGCATCCTACTTAAGTCCTAATAGCGCCCTACA
Organism: Penium margaritaceum; assembly: GCA_023375785.1. Classification (NCBI taxonomy): domain Eukaryota; kingdom Viridiplantae; phylum Streptophyta; class Zygnematophyceae; order Desmidiales; family Peniaceae; genus Penium; species Penium margaritaceum. The sequence continues at coordinate 152,763 of SZWC01002090.1, read as the reverse complement.
TTCTCCCTAGTTATACCCTAGTTGCGTCCTAATTCTTTCCTAATTGAGCCCTACTTTTGTCCTACTTTCGTCCTGGTTGTGCCCTACTTGTACCCTACTTGCCTCGTAGTTGAGCCCTAGTTCCGCCCTCTTGCGCACTGGTTGCGTCCTACTTGCGTCCTCATTGCACTCTACTTGTGACGTAGTTGTGCCCTAGTTGCGCCTTAGTGCGGCACTAGCTACGCCCTAGTTGCGTCCTAGTTGCACCCTATTTGGGCCCTAGTTGCGGCCTAATTGTGCCCTACTTGCGCACTAGTTGCGCCATACTTGCGTCCTTGTTGCATCCTAGTTGCGCCCTAGATGCGCCTCAGTTGGACACTAGTTACGACCTAGTTGCATCTTAGGTCTGCCCTCGTTGCTCCCTAGTTGCACCCTACTTGCGTCCTACTTGCACCCTACTTGCACACTATTTACAGCCTAGATGCGCCCTACTTATACCTGCTTCCGCCCTATTTACACCCCATATGTGCCCTACTTGCGCCCTACTTGCGCCCTACTGGTATTCTAGTTTTGCCCTAGTTGCACATTATTTGTGCCCTAGTTTCACCCTAGTTGTACCCTACTTGCGCCCTACTTGTGTCCTAGTTACACCCTAGTTCCGCCCTAGTTGCGTCCTAGTTGTGCCCTAGTTGCTCCCTAATTCCATCATAGTTGTGCCCTCGTTGTACCCTAGTTGCTTCCTACTGGCGCCCTAGTTGCGCCCTAGTTGCACCCTAGTTGCGTCCTAGTTACACTCAGTTGGACACTAACTACGTCCTAGTTGCGCCATAGTTGCATCCTAGTTATGCCTTAGTTGCACCCTAATTGCTCCCTACTTGCACCCTAGGCACGCCCTACTTACACCCTAGTTGTGCTTTACTTGCACCCTAGTTGACCCTAGTTACTCCCGAGTTGCACCTCAGTTGAGCACAAACTATGCCCTAATTGTGCCCTTGTTACGTCCTAGCTCCCCCCTAGTTGCGCCCTACTTGCGCCCTACTTGCACCCTAGTTGCGTCCTACTTGCACCCTAGTTGTGCCTTATTTGTGTTCTACATGCAACCTTGTAGCGCCCTAGTTATACCCTCGTTGCGTCCTAGATACACCCTAGTTGCGCCCAAGTTGCACCCTAGTTGCACCCTAGTTGCACCCTAGGTTCGCCCTACTTGCACCCTAGTTGCGCCCTAGTTGCGCCCTATTTGTACCCTACTTGCACCCTACATGCACCGTAGTTGCGCCCTGCTTGTGCCCTAGTTGCGTCCTAGTTATGCGCTAGTCACACCCTAGTTGCCTCAGTTTGGAACTAGGTACGTCCTAGTGCACCCTAGTTACGCCCTAGTTGCACCCTAGATGCGCCCTTGTTGCGCCCTACTTGCACCCTTGTTGCACCCTAGTTGCGTCCTAGTTGTTCCCTAATTGCGCCCTAGTTGTACCCTCGTTGCGCCCTAGTTGTGCCTCAGTTCAGCACTAGCTATGCCCTAGTTGTGCCCTAGTTGCACCCTAGTTGCGTCCTAGTTGTTCCCTAATTGCGCCCTAGTTGTACCCTCGTTGCGCCCTAGTTGTGCCTCAGTTCAGCACTAGCTATGCCCTAGTTGTGCCCTAGTTGCACCCTACTTGCACCATACTTGTACCATAATTGTGGTGGTAATCAGTGAAGCGATTACCCTCAGTCCTATTTGCACCCTACTTGCATCCTAGTTGTACCCTAGTTGCGCCCTAGTTGCACCCTACTTGCACCCAACTTACACCCTACTTGCACCCTAGTTGTGCCCTTGTTGCACCCAAGTTGCACCCCACCTGCGCTCTACTTGTACCCGAGTTGCACCCTAGTTGCGCCCTAGTTGCACCCTAGTTACACCTTAGTTGGATAGTAGCTGCGCCCTACATGCGCCCTAGTTGCGCCCTACTTGCGTCCTAGTTGTGCCCTGGTTGCGCCCTTGTTGCATCCTTCTTGCACCCTACTTGAGCCCTAGTTGCGCCCTATTTGCGCCCTACATGCGCCCTAGTTGCGCCCTACTTGCGTCCTAGTTGTGCCCTGGTTGCGCCCTTGTTGCATCCTTCTTGCACCCTACTTGAGCCCTAGTTGCGCCCTATTTGCGCCCTACATACACTTTAGTTATGCCCTAGTTGCATCCTAGTTACGCCCTACTTGTGCCCTAATTGTGCTCTACTTCTGCCCTAGTTATACCATAGTTGCACCCTAGTTGTGTCCTACTTGCGCTCTACTTGTGCCCTATTTGTGCCATACCTGCGTCCTACTTGTGTCCTAAGTGTGGCCTACTTTTGCCTTAGTTGTGCCCTAGTTGCGCCTTAGTTGGGCACGAGTTGCGCCTTAGTTGTGCCATACTTGCGTCCTAGTTGCACCCTAGTTGCGCCCTACTTCTGCCCTAATTGCACACTAGTTGTGTCCTACTTGTGCCTTAGTTGTAGCCTACTTGCACCCTACTTACACCCTAGTTGTACTATAGTTGCGCCTCAGTTGGACACTAGTTACGCCCTAGTTGTGCCCTAGTTGTGTCCTAGGTAAACCCTAGTTACGCCCTACTTGCACCCTCCTTACGTCCAAGTTTAGCCCTAGCTGCGTCCTCTTGCATCCTAGTTTTTTCCTTCTTGCGCCCTAGTTGTACCCTACTTGCACCTCAGTTCGGCACTAGCTACACCCTAGTTGCGCCCTAGTTTCACCCTGGTTGCGTCCTAGTTGCGCCCTAGTTGTACCCTACTTGCACCTCAGTTCGGCACTAGCTACACCCTAGTTGCGCCCTAGTTTCACCCTGGTTGCGTCCTAGTTGCGCCCTACTTACGCCCTTGTTGCTCCCTACTTACACCCTAGTTGCGCCCTTGTTGCACCCTCCATGTGCCCTAGTTGCACCCTACTTGCACCCTAGTTACGCCCTACTTGCGTCCTAGTTGCGCCCTAGTTGCGCCCTTGTTGCACCCTCCATGTGCCCTAGTTGCACCCTACTTGCACCCTAGTTACGCCCTACTTGCGTCCTAGTTGCGCCCTAGTTGCGCCTCAGTTTGGCATTAGCCACGCCCTTGTTGTGACCTAGTTATGCTCTAGTTATGCCCTAGTTTCCCCATACTTGCGCCCTACTTGTGCCCTAGTTGCACCCTACTTGCACCTTAGTTGCGTCCTACTTGGGCCCAAGTTGCACCCTGGTTACGCCGTAGTTGTGCCTTAGTTGGGCACTAGCTACGCCCTAGTTGTACCCTAGTTGCATCCTAGTTGGGCCCTAGTTGCGCCCTACTTGCGTCCTACTTACGCCCTACTTGCGCCCTAGTTACGCCCTAGTTGCGCCCTGGTTACGCCGTAGTTGTGCCTTAGTTGGGCACTAGCTACGCCCTAGTTGTACCCTAGTTGCATCCTAGTTGGGCCCTAGTTGCGCCCTACTTGCGTCCTACTTACGCCCTACTTGCGCCCTAGTTGTGCCCTACTTATGCCCTAGTTGCGCCCTAGATGCGCCCTAGTTGCGCCCTAATTGCGTCTCTGTTGGACAGTAACTATGCCCTAGTTGCGTACTAGTTGCACCCTAGTTGTGTCCTAGTTGCGCCCTAGGTGTGCCATAGTTGCACCCTAGTTGCGCCCTACTTGTGCCCTAGTTGTACCCTAGTTAAGCCCTTGATGCGCCATACTTGCGTCCTGCTTGTACCCTATCTACGTCGTAGTTACGCTGTAGTTGCATCCTACTTGCGCCCTACTTGAACCCTAGTTGCGCCCTAGTTGCGCCCTAGTTGTGCCCTCGTTGCGACCTACTTGCGGCCTACTTGCACCCTACTTGTGTCCTAGTTGTGCTCTAGTTGTGTCCGAGTGGCAGCCATCTTGTGTCCTACTCATATCCTAGTTGTGTCCTAGTTGCGCCCTAGCTGCACCACAGATACGCCCTACTTGTGCCCTACTTGCACCCTAGATGCACCCTTCTTACCCCCTACTTGCGCACTAGTTACGCCCTAGTTGCACCCTACTTGCTCCCTACTTGCGCCCTAGTTTTGCCTTAGTTGCATCCTAGTTGCGCCCTAGTTGCACCGTACATGAACCCTTCTTACGCCCTACTTGCATCCTAGTTGCATCCTACTTATGCCCTATTTGTGCCCTAGTTGTGCCCTAGTTGCTTCCTAGTTTCACCTCAGTTGGGCACACGCTACACCCTAGTTGCGCCCTAGTTGTGCCCGAGTTGCGTCCTACTTGCGCCCTATTTGTACCCTACTTATCTCCTCGTTGCGCCCTAGTTGCACCCTAATTGCGCCCTTTTAGCGACTCAGTGTGCACCTAGCTACATCCTAGTTGCGCCCTAGCTACATCCTATGTGCACTGTACTTGCACCCTACTTGTGCCCTAGTTGCACCCTAGTTACGCCCTAGTTGTGTCCTACTTGCATCCTAATTACGGTATACATGCGCCCTTGTTGTGTCCTAGTTGTGTCCTAGTTACGCCCTAGTTGCACCCTAGTTACGCCCTAGTTGTGTCCTACTTGCATCCTAATTACGGTATACATGCGCCCTTGTTGTGTCCTAGTTGTGTCCTAGTTACGCCCTACTTGTGTCCTACGTCCGCCTTAGTTATGCCCTAGTTACGCCCTAATTGCACCCTAGTTACTTCCTACTTGCGCCATACTTGGACCCTACTTGCGCCCGAGTTGCATCCTAGTTGCACCATGCTTGTGCCCTACTTGGGACCTAGTTGCGCCCTACTTGCACCCTAGTTGTACCCTATTTACGTCCTAGTTGCGCCCTTGTTGCGCCTCAGTTCGGCATAAGCTACGCCCTAGTTGCGCCCTAGCTGCGCCCTAGTTGCGCCCTAGTTCAGCCCTAGTTGCACCCTAGTTGCGCCCTTGTTGCGTCTTAGTTGTTCCAAAGTTGCGCCCTAGTTCCGCCCTAGTTGCGCCCTTGTTGCGCCTCAGTTCGGCATAAGCTACGCCCTAGTTGCGCCCTAGCTGCGCCCTAGTTGCGCCCTAGTTCAGCCCTAGTTGCACCCTAGTTGCGCCCTTGTTGCGTCTTAGTTGTTCCAAAGTTGTGCCCTAGTTGCGCCTTAGTTGTACCCTAGTTGCACCTCAGTTGGACACTAGCTACGCCCTACTTACCCCGTGGTCGTGCCCTAGTTGCGCCATACTTGCACCCTACTTGTGCCCTACTTGCGCCCTAGTTGCGCCTTAGTTGTACCCTAGTTGCACCTCAGTTGGACACTAGCTACGCCCTACTTACCCCGTGGTCGTGCCCTAGTTGCGCCATACTTGCACCCTACTTGTGCCCTACTTGCGCCCTAGGTGCCCCCTACTTGTGCCCTAGTTGCACCCTAGTTGCGCCTTAGATGGAGACAAGCTATGTCCTAGCTATGCCCTAGGTGCATCCTAGTAATACCGTAGTTGCGCCTAACTTTTGCCCTAGTTGCACCCTACTTGTGCCCTAGTTGCACCCTAGTTGCGCCTTAGATGGAGACAAGCTATGTCCTAGCTATGCCCTAGGTGCATCCTAGTAATACCGTAGTTGCGCCTAACTTTTGCCCTAGTTGTACCCTACTTGTGCCCTACTTGCACCCTAGTTGCGGCCTATTTCTGCCCTTCTTACGTCCTACTTGTGTCCTACTTGTGCCCTACTTGTGCCTACTTGTGCCCTACTCACACCCTACTTGCGCCCTAGTTGCGCCCTAGTTGAGTCCTAATTGCGCCCTGGTTGTGCCCTGCTTACACCCTAGTTGCACCCTAGTTGTTCCCTAGTTGCGCCCTACTTGTGCCATAGTTGCGCCCTACTTGCGCCTTTGTTGTGTCCTAGTTGTGCCTCAGTTTGGCATTAGCTATACCCTAGTTACGCTCTAGTTACACCCTAGTTGTGGCCTACTTGCGTCCTACTTCGCCCTAGTTGCACCCTAGTTATGCCCTAGTTGTGCCCTACTTGCGCCCTACTTCTGCCCGTCCTAGTTGCACCCTAGTTGTTCCCTAGTTTCACCCTAGTTGCCTCCTAGTTGTTTCCTTCTTGTGTCCTAGTTGCACCCTACTTTCTCTCGTTACGGCCTACTTGCGCCCTAGTTGCGACCTAGTTGCGCCTCAGTTGGACACTATCTACACCCGTGTTGCGCCCTAGTTACGCCCAAGTTGTGCCCTAGTTGTGTCCTAGTTTCACCCTACTTGCGTCCAACTTGCACCCTAGTTGTGCCTTGCACCCTAGTTATTTCCTACTTGCGCCCTAGTTGCGCCCTAGTTGTGTCCTAGTTACGTCTTAGCTGCGCCCTAGATGTGCCTTAGTTGCGCCCAAGTTGCATCCTAGTGTTGCACTAGTTGCGCCCTACTTGTGCCCTAGTTGTGCCCTAGATGTGCCCTAGTTATGCCCTACTTGCGCCATACTTGCACCCTAGTTGTTTCCTACTTACGCCCTACTTACATCCTACTTGCACCTTAGTTGCACCCTAGTTATGCCCTACTTGCGCCATACTTGCACCCTAGTTGTTTCCTACTTACGCCCTACTTACATCCTACTTGCACCTTAGTTGCACCCTAGTTGCACCTTACTTGCACCCTAGATGTGCCCTAGTTGCATCCTAGTTGTGCCCTAGTTGCGTACTACTTGCGCCCTACATGCGCCCTAGTTGCGCCCCAGTTGCACACTAGTTGCATCCTAGTTGCACCCTACTTGTGCTCTAGTTGCGCCCTAGCTGCACCCTAGTTGCGCCCTAGTTGCACCCTAGTTGTACCCTAGTTTTGTCCTACGTGCGCCTTCATTGCCTCTCAGTTGAGAACTAGCTGCGTCCTAGTTGAGCCCTAGTTGCGTCTTAGTTGTGCCCTCGTTGTACCCTAGTTGAGCCCTATTTGCGCTCTAGTTTTGCGCTACTTGCGCCCTAGTTGCGACCAAGTTTTGCCCTAGTTGCATCCTAGTTGGGCCCTACTTGTGCCTTACTTGTGCCTTATGCCATAGTTGTGCTCTAGTTACACCCTCGTTGTGTCCTACTTACATTCTACTTGGGCCCTAGTTGCATCCTAGTTGGGCCCTACTTGTGCCTTACTTGTGCCTTATGCCATAGTTGTGCTCTAGTTACACCCTCGTTGTGTCCTACTTACATTCTACTTGGGCCCTAGTTGCATCCTAGTTGTGTCCTAGTTACACCCTAGTTCCGCCCTGAGTATGCCCTGGTTGCGCCTCATGTGGGTACTAGCTTCGCCGTAGTTGCGTCCTAGTTGTTCCCTAGTTACACCCCAAGTTGCACCCTAGTTGCACACTAGTTGCGCCCTAGTTAAAACCTACTGGCGCGCTAGTTGCTCTCTAGTTGCACCCTAGTTGTGCCCCAGTTATGCCCTTCTTGCACCCTAGTTGCGCCCTAGTTGTGCCCTAGTTGCGCCCTAGTTGTGTCCTACTTGCATCCTACTTGCACCCCAGTCGAGCCCTACTTACACCCTAGTTGCGCCCTACTTGTGCCCCAGTTGCACCCTACTTGCGCCCTAGTTGCGTCCTAGTTGTGCCCTTGTTGCATCCTAGTTTTGCCCTAGTTGCGCCTTATTTGGACACTAGTTACGCCCTAGTTGTGCCCTAGTTGTGCATTAGATGCGTCCTACTTGCGCCCAACTTGTGTCCTAGTTGCATCATTGTTGCACCCTAATTGCACCCTAGTTTCAGCCTACTTGCACCCTAGTTGCGTCCCAGTACTATCATAGTTGTGCCCTAGTTGGACCCTAGTTACTCCCTAGTTGCGCCCTAGTTGCGATTCAGTTGGGCACTAGCGACGCCCTAGTTGCGCCCTAGTAGCACCCTAGTTGCGCCCTAGTTAAGCCCTAGTTGTACCCTAATTGTGTCCTAGATGCACACTACTTGCGCCCTGCTTGCACCCTACATGCGCCCTACTTACACCCTAGTTGTGCCCTAGTTACACCTTCATTGGGCACTAGCTACACCGTAGTTTCGTCCTACTTGCGCCCTACTCGGACCCTAGTCGCGTCCTAGTTGCGTCCTAGTTGCGCCCTTGTTGCGTCGTAGTTAAGCACTAGCTACGCCCTAGTTGGGAGCTAGTTGCGTCCTACCTGCACCCTAGTTGTGCCAAGGTGCATCCTAGTACTACCCTAGTTGTACCCTACTTGTGCCCTAGTTGCACCCTAGATGCGCCCTAGTTGCGCCCTTATTGCACCCTACTTGCACCCTAGTTGTGCCCTAGTTGTGCCCTAGTTACGCCATACTTGCGTCCTACTTGCACCCTATTTGCGGCCTAGTTGGACCCTACTTGCGCCCTAGCAGCGCCCTAGTTGTGCCCTAGTTGCGCACTAGTTGCGCCCTAGTTGCACACTAGTTGCGCTCTACTTGCATCCTAGTTACACCTGCAGGCGCCCTAGTTGTGCCCTGGTTGCGCCATAGTCACGCCCTAGTTGTGCCTCAGTTGGGCACTAGCTATGTTCTATGTGCGCTCTGGTTGCACCCTAGTAGTGAACTAGTTGTGCCCTATTTGCGCCCTAGTTGCGCCCTACTTGCACCCTAGTTGTGCCCTTGTTATCTACTATGTGCACCCTAGTTACGCACTAGATGCCTTCTAGTTGCACCCTAGTTATGCCCTACTTGCGCCCTACTTGCGTCCTACTTGCGTCCTACTTGCGTCCTAGTTGCACCCAAGTTGAGCCATACTTGCGCGCGACTTGCATCCTAGTTGCGCCCTAGTTGTACCCTAGTTGCATCCTGGTTGCGCCCTACTTGCGTCCTACTTGCACCCTAGTTGCGCTCTACTTGTGCCTTACTTGCGTCCTAGCTGTGCCCTAGTTGTGCCCTTGTTGTGCCCTAGTTGCGTACTACTTGTGCCCTAGTTGCACCCTAGTTGCACCCTAGTTGCACCCTAGTGGTGCCCTACTTGCGCTCTAGTTGGGCCCTAGCTATACCCTAGTTGCACCCTACTTGTGTCCTAGTTTTTCCCTCCTTGCGCTCTAGTTGTGCCCTAGTTGCCTCTCAATTGGACACTAGCTACGTCCTAGTTACACCCTACTTGCGTCCTAGTTGTGCCGTCGTTGCGCCCTAGTTGCGCCCTACTTGCGCCCTAGTTGCGACCAAGTTACGCCCTAGTTGCATCCTACTTGTGTCCTACTTGCACCCTGGTTGTGCCCTAGTTGCGCCCTAGTTGCGCCTCACTTGGAAACCACCTACACCCTAGTTACACCCTAGTTGCACACTAGTTGCACCCTAGTTGTGCCCTAGATGTACCCTAGTTGCGCACTACTTGCGTCCTAGTTGTGCCCTAGTTGCATCCTACTTGTGCCCTACTTGCACCCTAGTTATGCCCTAGTTGCGCCTCATTTGGGCACTAGCTACTAATTAGCTACACCTTACTTGTGTCCTAGTTGCTCCCTCGTTCGACCCTACTTGTGTCCTAGTTGCCGCTCAGCTGGGCAATAGCTTTACCCTTGTACCCTACATGCGCCCTAGTTGCACCCTAGTTGCATCCTAGTTGCGTCCTACTTGCACCCTACTTGCGTCCTAGTTGCACCCTAGTTGCGCCTCAGTTGCGCCCCACTTGCACCCTAGCTGCACCCTAGTTACGCCCTAGTTGTGTCCTAGTTGTGCCATAGTTGCGCCTTAGTTGAGCATTAGCTATGCCTAAGTTGCGCCCTAGTTACACCCTAGTTGCACTCTCCTTGCGCCCAAGATGCACCCTAGTTGCGGCCCACTTGTGCCCTAGTTGGACCCTTGTTGCACCCTAGCTACTACCTAGTTACGCCCTCCTTGTACCCTAGTTTCACCCTAGTTTTTTCCCTAGTTACGTCCTAGATTCACGATACTTGCAACCTACTTGCGTCCTACTTGCGCCCTAGTTGGCTCAAGTTACATCTCAGTTTGGCACTAGCTTAACCCTATTTGCGTCCTAGTTGCACCCTACTTGCACTATAATTGCGTCCTAGTTGAGCCCTAGTTGTGCCCTAGTTGCGTCTCAGTTGGGCACTAGCTATGCCCTAGTTGAGCCCTAGTAGCCCCCTACTTGTGCCCTAGTTCCGCCCTACTTGCGTCCTACTTGCGCCCTAGTTGTGCCCTAGTTGTGCATGAGTTACGCCATAGTTGTGCCCTATTTGTGCCCTAGTTGTGCCTTACTTGCATCCTACTTGCGCCCTAGGTGTGCCCTAGTTGCGCCCTAGTTGCACCTTAGTTGGACACTAGCTACACCTTAGTTGCGCCCTAGTTGCGTCCTAGTTACGGCCTAGTTGTGCCCTACTTGCGCCCTATTTGTGCCCTAGTTGCGTCCTAATTGTGCCCTAGTTGCACCCCAGTTGTGCCCTAGTTGCGCCTTAGTTGGAAACTACCTACGCCCTAGTTGCACCCTAGTTGCACCCTAGTTGCACCCTAGTTGCACCCTAGTTGCGCCCTAGTTGCATCATACTTGCGTCCTAGTTGCGTCCTAGATATGCCTTTGTAGCGCTCTACTTGTGCCCTTGTTGTGCTTTAGTTGAGCCCTAATTGCACCCTAGATGCACCCTAATTGCGCCTTGGTTGGACACTAAGTACACCCTAGTTGCGTCCTAGTTGCATCCTAGTTGCACCTTAGTTGCTTCCTAGATGCGCCATAGATTCTACCCTATTTCTGCCCTACTTGCGTCCTAGTTACAGCCTAGTTGTACCCTACTTGCGTCCTACATGTGCCCTAGTTGCACCGTAGTTGCGCCCTAGTTGCGCCTTAATTGGGCACTAGCTATGCTTTAGATGTGTCCTACTTGCTTCCTAGTTGCGCCCTAGTTGCACCCTACTTGCGCCCTTCTCATACCCTAGTTGCGTCCAAGTTGCGTCCTAGTTTTGCCCTAGCTGTGTCCTACTTGCGCCGTATTTTCACCCTAGTTGCGCCTCAGTTGCGCCCCACTTGCACCCTAGTTATCCCCTAGTTGTGCCCTAGTTACACCTTCATTGGGCACTAGCTATGCTTTAGATGTGTCCTACTTGCTTCCTAGTTGCGCCCTAGTTGCACCCTACTTGCGCCCTTCTCATACCCTAGTTGCGTCCAAGTTGCGTCCTAGTTTTGCCCTAGCTGTGTCCTACTTGCGTCCTACTTCACCCTAGTTGCACCCTAGTTGTGCTCTAGTTACACCCTAGTTGCACCCTACTTGCACCCTACTTGCGTCCTACTTTCGCCCTAGTTGTGCCCTAGATGCACCCTACTTGCGTCCTAGTTGTGCCATAGTTTCACTATAGTTGTGCCCTCCTTGCTCCCTACTTGTGTCCTAGTTGTATCCTACTTGCGCCCTAGTTGTATCCTACTTACACCCTAGTTGCACCCGACTTGTACCCTAGTTGCGCCCTTGTTCCGCCCTAGTTGCACCCTAGTTGGCCCCTAGTTACCCCCTAGTTGCACCCTAGTTATCCCCTAGTTGTGCCCTATTGCGCCTTAAGTGCTCCCTACTTACACCTAAGTTGGGCACTACCTTGACCCTAGTTGCGCCCTAGCTACGTCCTAGTTGGGCCCTAGTTGTGCCCTAGTTGCGCCCTAGTTGCGCCCTAGTTGTGCCCTTGTTGCGCCCTAGTTGCGCCTCCCTTGGAAACGAGCTACACCCTAGTTGAGCCCTAGTTGAGCTCTACTTGCGCCCTACTTGCACCCTAGGGCGCCCTAGTTGCACCCTAGTTGCACAGTAGTTGTGCCCTTGTTGCGCCCTCCTTCCACCCTAGTTGTGCACTAGTTGGTTACTACCTATGCCCTAGTTGCACCCTAATTGTGCCCTATTTGCGACCTAGTTGCGCCGTATTTACGTCCTACATGCATCCTACTTGGACCCTTGTTGCGCCCTGGTTACGCCCTCATTACGCCCTAGTTACGCCTTGGTTGCGCCCTCGTTGTACCTTAGTTGGGCACTAGCTGCACCCTAGATGAGCCCTAGTTGCACCCTAGTTGCGCCCAAGCTGCACCCTAGTTGCGGCCTAGTTGCATCCTACTTGCGCCCTAGTTACGCCCTAGTTGTGTCCTACTTGCGCCGTATTTGCACCCTAGTTGCGCCATAGTTGTCCCCTAGTTGCACCCTAGTTGTGCCTCAGTTGCGCCCTAATTGCGCCCCAGTTGCGCCCTTGTTGCGCCCTAGTTGCGCCTCAGTTGGGCACTAGCTACACCCTAGTTGCATCCTAGTTGCACCTTACTTACGCCCTAGTTGCGTCCTAGTTGCGCCCTGGTTGCACCCTAGTTGCGACTTAGTTGAGAACTAGCTACGCCCTGGTTGGGATCTAGCTGTGCCCTACTTGCACCCTACTTAGGCCCTAATTGCGCCCTACTTATGCCCCTAGCTGTGCCCTAGTTGTGCCCTAGTTGCGTCTCGGTAGTGCCCTAGTTGCGCCCTATTTACGTCATAGTTGCACCTCAGTTGGGCACTAGCTACGTCCTACTTGCGCCCTACCTGTGCCCTGCTTGCGCCCTGGTTGCGCCCTAGTTGCGACCTAGTTGCACCCTAGTTGCGCCTCACTTGGGCACTAGGTACGCCCTAGTTGCGCCCTAGTTGCACCCTAGTTGCGCCCTAGATGCGCCCTAGTTGCGCCCTACTTGTGCCCTAGTTGTGTCCTAGTTGCATCCTACTTGTGTCCTAGTTGCGCCCTAGGTGCGCCCTAGTTCCGCCTCAGTTGGACACTAGCTACACCCTACTTGCGCCCTAGTTGTTCCCTCGTTCTACCCTACTTGTGTCCTAGTTGCGCCTCAGTTGGGTACTAGCTATGCCCTAGTTGCATCCTAGATGTGCCCTAGTTGCACCCTAGTTACGCCCTACTTGCGCCGAACTTGTGCCCTAGTTGCGTCCTATTTGTGCCCTAGTTTTGCCTCACTTGCGCCCTAGTTGCGATGTAGTTAAACCCAAGTTGCGTCCTAGTTGCGCCATAGTTGTGCCTTAGCTGGGCACTAACTACGCCTTGGTTGCGCCCTAGTTGCACCCTAGTTGCACCCTAGTTGCGCCCTAGATGTGCCCTAGTTGCGGCCTTCTTATGCCCTACTTGTACCCTAGTTGCGCCTCAGTTGGGCACTAGCTATGTCCTAGTTACGCCCTAGTTGCACCCTAGTTACACCCTAGTTGTGCCCTGATTGTGCCCTAGATGCACCCTACTTGCAACCTACTTCCACCCTACTTGCGCCCTAGATACACCCTAGTTGCGTCCTAGTTATACCTCAGTTTGTCATTACTACACCCTGTTTGAGCCCTAGTTGCACCCTCCCTGTGCCCTAGTTACACCCTAGTTGCGTCCTAGTTGTGTCCTAGTTATGCCCTACTTGCATCCCAGTTGGACACTAGCAAGGTCTATTTCGGGTGTGGGGATTTGCTTCAACAGAAAATACTTCTTGCGTTACTTTTGGAAGCATGTAATAGACAAGAACGTCTCGTCCTTGTCTATGGAGTCAACATGGCTATGCAGAGCATTTTTACACTGTAACTCCCTTACTTCTCTGCCCGGGCGCATGACCATCACCCGGCTCATCTGCTACGGTGTTGCGGCCTTCCGCAAGAGGCTGACAAAGATGTTGGGAGATGTTTAGTCTGACATCTTCAACACCACGGATGAATGGCCGTCAGATGCCAATGTGAAGTACCTAGGAATCACTACACATTGGAAGGCTGAGTGGGAGATGCAGTCTGTGTGAATCTCTTTCCCGAACGTGAGCGAAGTGCAACAGCTGAGAACGTGTACGGGCTCATTTCTGAGTCCTTCAAGCAGTGGGGGATATGGAGCAAGATTTACTACCTCATAGTGGACGACACTGTGAATGACAACATGGTGGACTCCTGCCTCACTGTCCAGAACGACAACCTCACGAAAGCAGGACACATACGTTGCATGGGCCACTCCATCAGCATTGCTGCCCATGATCTTCTTGACAAAACTTCTTTGGAGGAACATTTGCGGCAGGCCCGAGGAATCTGCACATGGGTCATCTGGAGCACGAAGAGAGAGGAGTCCCTCTCCACTGCATGTGAAGGTGCGGGTGTGCAGTACCTCCAGATGCATGCTGACACTCCTACGCGCTGGAACAGTACCCTGGACATGTGTGCCAGGCTGGTGCACATCAAGTAGGTGCTGGAAGCATGGCTTTCAAAGAAGGCGCCGCAGTTGAAGCCCACTGGTGCCGTGTGGGAGCTCCTTGGACTCATGACAACCATCCTGGAGCCCTTCAAGGGCTTTACAGAGGATATCTCGGGTCAAGAATACCGTACTCTGTCTCTGGCCATTCCATTCTTCACAGTCACCATGGCAAAGATGCAGCGGTGGCAGGTCAAAGCTGCAAATGCGGAGAAGAAGCAGCGGAGGACCCTTGACTCCACGGAGAAGCTCATCCTTGAACTGAAGCCTGGGTTCCAGGATGTGGAGGCCAAGGTGAGATTCATCCCGTTGAAGTTACCCTTGTTTCCATGTCTGTTGCTTCTTTACATGTGGCTAATCTGTTTCTGTCTGTTTTTATGCAGGTGGACAAGTACATCAGGACACTGACAATGCGCCCCGTGTTGGCCATAGCCGTGGACCCATGTTTCCGTTTTCGCTACTTTGAACATTTATGACCAATCACCCCTGAAAAATACATTGAAGGTACAGTATACATAACAAGTTTATAGCTAGAGTAAGGTGGTGAGAAGCTTCACCACTTGTTGGATAAAGCCCTTTGTGGCCGCGATAAACGATCTTCACGATATCATATGTGCACCCTATTAGACGAAATTTCGAGGAAATTTCTTTCAAAAACACATGAATTACAAGGAAATTACAGGGAATTTGCAGGGAAATTTTCACACTGAATACTTGAAAATGATGAATCCTTGTTATATGTTTTGATAAAATACGGTAGTGGTCAGGTCTGTCTTTTCTCTACGAAACCTGAAATTGCACTTGATTATCGAAGTCTGTGCAGACAGTTTACCATGCGCTCGCAGGTCTATCAGAACCAGCTTCATAATGCTCGCTTCTGTACACCTGTAGATTTTGGATGCTGATAGCGAGGACATAGGGGACCGTAATCCTCTTTTTCTTCATCACCGATCGAACTTGTTTTACTCGCTGCTCGCTTCAATCGATGATCTCCGTCCACTACGAAAGCATTTATGCACGGAGATATTTGCGGAACTTGAACGAAGTTCTAGTGAACGGCATCGATGCTCAACGATTGCATATTCAACACGCGCAACAATAACATTCAGACAATGGCGATGCATTCGACGGGTACGTGCACATACCTCCAGCAGTCCATTTTTCTCAGAAAAACCTGTCAAAGTATGCACGAGTTCATAGAAGTCGCAGGAACGACGTGAGACATAGTATCAGAAGTATTTTCAGAAAAGTCTCTCAAAATCGAATAAAGTTTTTCTCAACCCTGATCGTCTATAACGTTCACCAAAGAAACGATTACTATTAACATACAGGACCTTTTATTCATCTTTCTTTGATCGACTGACGAATGTTTGACTGTTCCAAGTGGCGTTCACCAGTGAACAAGTTTCTTGCTTATTCCATACTCCAACATGTTCATTCACCAATACATTCGTCCAATACATTTCTGGCATTTCGAGGGGGGGGGAGCACATGCCCCCCCCCCCCCCCCCCCCCCCCCCCCCCCTCCAACCCCCGCAATGTGCAAAAGTGTATTGGACGAATGTATCGGACAGTGTATGCGAGGGACGATTGTAAATCTGTGCATTCTTCTACAGTTTATTGCTAACTATTTCATACTCCTTTTCTATTCTAAAATAAATATTATCACTTTCGATAAGCCTTGATTTAATTAAAGTATAGTTATCTACACCATACTTTCTTGGAAACTTCCTATCAATGCATAGCGTAATACACACTTCAAAGAGTGTATAAAAAGGACATGATTAACCATACCTCACTTTGAATGCTGCCACAAGCTTCTCGGCATCAAGTCTGCCATGGACCTGGAGGTGAAGATTACCGAGCAGCTGAGGCCATACTATGCCAGCGTTGTCCAGCACCGTGAGGAAGAAACAGCAGCAGCAGTTGCAGCAGCAGCAGCAGCAGCTGCTGCTGCTGCTGCTGCTGCAACAGGTGCTAACGCAGACGAGGAGATTGGGGAATCAGGGACCCCTGCAGGCGGAGTGGTGCATTCTTCATCGTCTGCTGCTGTTGTTGTCAACGTCTCGGACCCATCTGCAACAGCCAAGAAGGATGGGCCCAACCGGGCCAAAAATTCTATGGTGGAGGCCTCCATGGAGGATCGCATGGACGGGCTATTCGAGGAAGTAGACCCAATGCGTGTACAGACGAAGTCTGAGTCGTTGGAGCTTGAAGTGGAGGAATGGAAGAAGGAGCCCCGTCTCGGACGCAGGACTAATGTTCTACACTACTTCAAGGACAATGGCAAGAAGTTCCCCACTTTTTCGCTCATTGTGCAGGACCTTCTTGCCGTGCCTGCTACAAGCACACCCTGTGATCGCATGTTCGGCTTAGGCGGCCATGTTGTCACTGACTTTAGGCACTCGCTGTCGAACATGACTGTGCAAGACGTGTTGACATTGAAGACGTGGATCAATGATCCCATCCTTTCTAATTTTCCTGTTCCATGAGATGGCTCTGTTGCAGTGGAATGCAGGAGATTGAGAATCTAGAGAAGGCAAGGAGGCGGGCTGCAAGGCGCATGACAACTCGGAACTGGACACATACAAGTGCAGCAGGAGGGGGGGATGGGAGAAACAGTGATGAAGATGTAGCAGGTGAAGATGACGACGACGACGACAACAACGAGGACGATGACGAAGACGTCGAAGAAGGAGGAGGAGGCGTGGGATGGGATGGGATGAATACTTTCTCCTTTGATGATGAGGATTTTGTAGAGATGACATGAGTAGCATGTAGTGTGGTAGTAGCATGTAGTACATTAGTGTACCGAGACACGACAAGCTGACTTGACTTGTTGACTTGTTTGTTGCATTGCAGCAGGAACAGTGGGATAGAGGGGGGGGGGGGGGGGGTAGGGTCACCATGACCCTGCCCCTATGACACTTGTCCACATGGTCAATCTATGTTCCTGTTGCAATCCATATCAATTGAATCCATTTCTCCATCCTTTCCATGTCCTTTGTTCAAATCCAAGTGCTCCATTGACTTAAAAGCCTGACATGAAGAGAAGTTTTAGCATGTGTATGCAATCAGAGCTCTAAGTACAGCCAGTTGTGAAAGTGGCATGTGTGTATGTCACCAATGAGATCTGTGTATCACTAATGAGACATGCGACTGTGTAATCAAAGTAGAGATGTGGGTAGTCGACTCAGAACTTACCCAGTTTTGAATGTCACAAACAGATGTATGTGTGAGCATCACTAAGAGAAATATGTGACTATGTAAGATCACATAACACAACACCACCAAAAGTATGCCCCTCACTAAGGGAGATATTTGACTATGTTATGTCAACAATCATAAATTAGCGCACCTCACCAAAAGCACATTCCATGACCGGTGGAGTGTGCACACTGAAATCCACCAGAATTGTAGTTCTTTCCTGGTGAAATTGTGGCTCTTAGGTGAGAAGAACCGCAGTTCGAAAGAACTGCGGTTCCGGGGACAAGAACCATGCCGTGTTTCCGGACTGCTGAACTGTCTGGCGGTTCCAGTTCCTCTTCGAGAACCATCCTTTTGGCATGGTATGCACCCTTAGTTGCACCCTACATGCATCCTACTTGCACCCTAGTTGTACCCTACTTGCGCCCTAGTTGTGTCCAAGTTGCATACAACTTACTTGTGCCCTACTCGAATTCTAGTTGCACCCTACTTGTGCCCAAGTTGTGCCCTAGTTTCTTCCTAGTTGCGCCCTACTTGCGACCTACTTGCACCCCAGTTGTGCACTAGTTACACCCTAGTTTTGCCTCAGTTGGACACTAGATACGCCCTAGTTTTACCTTAGTTACGCCCTATTTCTTCCTAGTTGCACCCTACTTGTACCCTAATTGCGCTCAAGTTGCTCCCTACTTGCGCCCTAGTTGCACCCAAGTTGCACCTCAGTTGGTCACTAGCTTCGACCTAGTTGCAGCCTTGTTGTGCCCTACTTGTACCCTAGTTGTGCCCTAGTTACGCCCTGGTTGTGCCCTACTTGCGTCCTCCTTGTACCCTTGTTGCGCACTAGTTGCATCCTAGTTACGCCTTAGTTGCACCCTAGTTGTGCCCTAGTTACGCCCTGGTTGTGCCCTACTTGCGTCCTCCTTGTACCCTTGTTGCGCACTAGTTGCATCCTAGTTACGCCTTAGTTGCACCCTAGTTGCGCCCTAGTTGTGCCCTAGTTGCGCCCTAGTTGTTCCCTAGTTGCGCCCTACTTGCACCCTAGTTGTGCCCTAGTTACGCCCTAGTTGTGCCCAACTTGCATCCTAGTAGCGTCCTAGTAGTGCCCTAGTTGCGCGCTACATGCACCCTATTTGCGCCCTAGTTGCACCTCAGTTGGACACTAGCTACGCCTTTGTTGCGTCTTAGTTGCGCACTAGTTGCACCCTAGTTACGCCATAGTTTCGCCCTAGTTGCACCCTAGTTGTGCCCTAGTTGGACCCTACTTGTGCCCTAGTTGTGCCTTACTTGTACCCTAGTTTTCCCCTAGTTGTACCCCAGTTGGGCTCTAGCTACACCCTAGTTGCGTCCTAGTTGTGCCCTAGTTGCACCCTAGTTGTGCCCTAGTTGGACCCTACTTGTGCCCTAGTTGTGCCTTACTTGTACCCTAGTTTTCCCCTAGTTGTACCCCAGTTGGGCTCTAGCTACACCCTAGTTAAGTCCTAGATGTACCCTACTTGTGCCCTAGTTACGTCCTATTTGCATCCTACTTGCGTCATAGTTGCCTCCTAGTTGTGCCTCAGTTGGGCATTAGCTATACCCTAGTTGCGTCCTAGTTGTGCCCTACTTGCGTCCTACTCGTTCACTAGTTGCACCCTAGTTGCGCCCTAGTTGCGCCCTAGTTGCGCCCTAGTTGTGCCCTAGTTGCGCACTAGTTGGACACAAGCTTTGTCTTAGTTGCGTCCTCGTTGTGTCCTAGTTTCACCCTTGTTGCACCCTAGCTACGCCCTACTTGCCCCCTACTTGCACCCTACTTGCAGACTAGTTACGCCCTAGTTGCACCCTAGTTACGCCCTAGTTGCGCCTCTGTTAGGCACTAGATATGCCCTAGTTGCGCCCTCGTTGCATCCTAGCTCCATCCCAGTTACGCCCTACTTGCGCCCTAGTTGCGTCCCTCTTCCGTCCTAATTATGCACTACTTGCCCCCTAGTTGTGCCCTCGTTGTGCTCTAGTGCGCCTCAGTTGGAAACTAGCTACATCCTAGTTGTACCCTTGTTGCGTCCTAGTTGCGCCCTGGTAGCGCCCTAGTTGCGCCCTACTTGTGCCATATTTAGGCCCTGGTTGCGCTCTAGTTGCACCCTACTTGCGCCCTACTTGCGCCCTATTTG
Organism: Penium margaritaceum; assembly: GCA_023375785.1. NCBI lineage: Eukaryota > Viridiplantae > Streptophyta > Zygnematophyceae > Desmidiales > Peniaceae > Penium > Penium margaritaceum. The sequence goes on along the minus strand of SZWC01002090.1, from coordinate 133,418 downwards.
CACCATAGTTGCGTCCTACTTTTGCCCTTGTTGCACCATAGTTGTGCCCTTGTTGTACCCTAGTTGCACCCTACTTGCGCCCTACTTGCGCCCTATTTGCACCATAGTTGCGTCCTACTTTTGCCCTTGTTGCACCATAGTTGTGCCCTTGTTGTACCCTAGTTGCACCCTACTTGCATCCTAGTTTTGCCCTACTTGCGTCCTAGTTGTGCTTCAGTTGGGAACTAGCTACGCCCTAGTTGTGCCCTGGTTGCAACCTAGTTACATCCTAGTTGCACCCTACTTGCATCCTAGTTTTGCCCTACTTGCGTCCTAGTTGTGCTTCAGTTGGGAACTAGCTACGCCCTAGTTGTGCCCTGGTTGCAACCTAGTTACATCCTAGTTACACCCTACTTGAACCCTTAATTATGCCCTAGTTGCGTCCTACATGAGCCCTAGTTGCGCCCTACTTACGCCCTACTTGCGCCCTAGTTGTGCCCTGGTTATACCCTCGTTGCACCCTAGTTGTGCCCTAGTTGCACCCTAGTTGCGTCCTACATGAGCCCTAGTTGCGCCCTACTTACGCCCTACTTGCGCCCTAGTTGTGCCCTGGTTATACCCTCGTTGCACCCTAGTTGTGCCCTAGTTGCACCCTAGTTGTGCCCTACTTGTGTCCTAGCTACGCCTACTTGTGCCATAGTTGCGCTCAACTTGCACCCTCATTGTGCCCTACTTGCGCCTTACTTGCACCCTAGTTGCACCCTAGTTACGCCCTAGTTGCGCCCAAGTTGCGCCTCAGTTGGACACTCGCTACGCCCGAGTTGCATCCTAGTTGTGCCCTACTTGCGCCTTACTTGCACCCTAGTTGCACCCTAGTTACGCCCTAGTTGCGCCCAAGTTGCGCCTCAGTTGGACACTCGCTACGCCCGAGTTGCATCCTAGTTGTGCCCTACTTGCGCCCTAGCTGCACCCTAGTTGCACCCTACTAGCATCCTAGTTTCGTCCTACTTGCATCCTAGTTGCGACCTACTTGCGCCCTAGTTGTGCCCTAGTTCTATCTCAGTTGGACACTAGCTACGCCCTAGTTGCGCCCTAGTTGCGTTCTACTTGTGCCCTAGTTGTGTCCTAGTTGTGCCCTACTTGCGCCCTAGCTGCACCCTAGTTGCACCCTACTAGCATCCTAGTTTCGTCCTACTTGCATCCTAGTTGCGACCTACTTGCGCCCTAGTTGTGCCCTAGTTCTATCTCAGTTGGACACTAGCTACGCCCTAGTTGCGCCCTAGTTGCGTTCTACTTGTGCCCTAGTTGTGTCCTAGTTGTGCCCTACTTGCGCCCTACTTGCACCCTAGTTGCGCCCTAGTTGCACCCTAGTTGCGCCCTAGTCACCCTACTTCGGCCCAAATTGCACCCTAGTTGCACACTAGTTGCACCATAGTTGTGCCCCACTTGCGCATTAGTTGTACCCTAGTTGTACACTACTTGCGCCCTTCTTGCACCCTACTTTCGCCCTACTTGCGTCCTAGTTGTGCCCTACTTGCGCCCTACTTGCGCCCTAGTTGTGCCCTACTTGCGCCCTAGGTGCGTCCTAGTTGCACCCTAGATGCGTTTCAGTTTAGCACTAGCTACGCACTAGCTGCGTCCTAGTTGTGCCCTAGTTGCACCCTACTTGTGTCCTAGTTGTGCCTTAGTTGTACTCTAGTTGGGCCCTTGTTGTGCCCTAGATACACCCTAGTTGTGCCCTACTTGGACCCCGGTTGGGCACTAGCTACACCCTAGTTGCACACAAGCTATGCCCTAATTACGCCCTTCTTGCATCCTAGTTGCTCCATAATTGCGTCCTACTTACTCCTTACCTCCGGCCAAGATGCACCCTACTTGCACCCTAGTTGTGCACTATTTTTTCCCTACTTGTGTCCTAGTTGTGCCCTAGTTGTGCCCCAGTTGTGCCCTACTTGTGTCCTAGTTGCACCGTACTTGCGCCCTAGTTATGCCCTTGTTGTGCCTCAGTTGGACACTAGCTACACCCTAGATGCGTCCTTGTAACGTCCTACTTATGCCCTAGTTGCACCATAGTTACGCCTCATTTGGGCACTGGCTACATCCTTGTTGCGCCCTAGTTGCGCCCTACTTGTGCCCTAGTTGCGCCCTAGTTACGCCATGTTTTTCCTCTAGTTGTGCCCTAGTTGCACCCTTGTTTCGCCCTAGTTACGCCTCAACTGCACACTAACTATGCCCTAGTTGCGCCCCTGTTGTGTCCTAGTTGAATCCTTGTTGCGTCCTACATGCGTCCTACTTCGGCCATGTTGTGCCCTACTTGCGTCCTAATTGCGCCACATGCGTCCAAATTACGCCCTAGTTGCACCTCAGTTGGACTCTAGCTATGTCCTACTTGTACCCTAGTTGCACCCTAGTTTCGCCCTAGTTTCTTCCTAGATGTGCCCTACTTGCGTCCTACTTGGGCACTAGTTGTGTCCTAGTTGCGTCCTAGTTGTGCCCTAGTTGCACCCTACTTGCGCCATACTTGCGTCCTACTTGAACCCTAGTCACACTCTAGTTGCGGCCTACTTACGCCCTATTTCCGCCCTAGTTGTGCCCTAGTTGCGCCCTACTTACGCCGTAGTTGCGCCCTAGTTGCACTCTACTTGCACCCTACTTGCGCCCTAGTTGCGCCCTAGTTGTGTCCTACAAGCACCCTATTTGTGCCCTAGTTACTCTTGATAGGGCACTAGCTACGCCTTAGTTGCTCCCTAGTTGCACCCTACCTCTGCCATAATTGCGTCCTACTTGCGTCCTAGTTGCACCCTAGTTGCGCCATAGTTGCGCCCTAGTTGCGCCCTAGTTGTGCCCTAGTTGCGCCCTACTTGTGTCCTAGTTACGCCTTACTTGTACCCTAGTTTCCCCCTAGTTGTACCTTAGATAGACACTAGCTACACCCTAGTTGCGCCCTAGTTGCACCCTACTTGCGCCCTAGTTATGCCCTACTATTGTCCTACTTGCACCCTAGTTATGCCTCAGTTGTGTCTTTGTTGGGCACTAGCCACACCCTAGTTGTGCCCTAGTTGTGCCCTACATGCACCCTACTTGCACCCTAGTTGCACCATAGTTGCGCGCTAGTTATATCCTTGTTACATCCTATTTCCGTCCTAGTTGCGCACTAGTTTGGACACAAGCTTCGCCCTAGTTGCACCCTAGTTGTGCCCTAGTCACGCCTTAGTTGCGCCCTACTTGCACCCTACTGGGCCCTAGTTGCGAACTAGTTACGTCGTAGTTGCGTCCTAGTTACGCCCTAATTGCACCTCAGTTGGACACTAGCTACGTCCAAGTTGTGCCCTAGTTGCACCCTAGTTGGGACCTAGTTACGCCCTACTTGTGCCCTAGTTGCGCCCCACTTTCATCCTACTTGCACCCTACTTGCACCCTAGTTGCACCCTAGTTGCGCCCTAGTCACGCCTTAGTTGCGCCCTACTTGCACCCTACTGGGCCCTAGTTGCGAACTAGTTACGTCGTAGTTGCGTCCTAGTTACGCCCTAATTGCACCTCAGTTGGACACTAGCTACGTCCAAGTTGTGCCCTAGTTGCACCCTAGTTGGGACCTAGTTACGCCCTACTTGTGCCCTAGTTGCGCCCCACTTTCATCCTACTTGCACCCTACTTGCACCCTAGTTTGCCCTAGTTGCGCTTTAGTTGCGTCCTAGTTGCACCCTAGTTGGGACCTAGTTACGCCCTACTTGTGCCCTAGTTGCGCCCCACTTTCATCCTACTTGCACCCTACTTGCACCCTAGTTTGCCCTAGTTGCGCTTTAGTTGCGTCCTAGTTGCACCTTAGTTGGGAACTACCAACACCCTAGTTGCACCCTTGTTGCACCCTAGTTACGTCCTAGTAGCGCCCTAGTTGCGCCCTACTTGCACCATATGTGTGCCCAAGTTGTGCCCTACTTGCGCCCTACTTGCGCCTTTGTTGCACCCTAGTTGTGCCATAGTTACGCCCTAGCTACGCCCTACTTTCGTCCTAGTTGTGCCCTCCTTGCGCCCTAGTTACGCCTCAGTTGGGCACTAGCTACATCCTAGTTGCGCCCTAAGTGCGCCCTAGTTGTACCCTAGTTACCCCCTACTTGCGCCCTAGTTGCGCCCAACTTACGTCCTAGTTGCACTCTACTTGCACCCAACTTGCACCATAGTTGCACCCTAGTTACCCTACTGCACTTTAATTTCGAATGTTGACTTGATGCATAATTTATTTCGACGAAAAAATTACACTTTTGCATTATTTTCATATACCCATAAATTCAACGTAAAACCAGACTGGAAACCATAAATTCGAAGACCGGTCCGGTTCAATTTTTGCGTTTCGACGAACGACGTTGTCGCTCGGCATTACCGGCTCGGTAATGCCGCAACGAACTCCAGGACTCACGGACACACGTCACTATTACCGAACCGCCTGTTCGCTTTTCCATTGACGAGGTTGTTTCTTCCTTATCTCGCTTCTTTTTCCCTTCCTTGGTATTTTTCGGACTTCTCAGCACTGATGACAAAATTCGAACTAAACAACAATGTGGAGAAATCCAGGTTGTATGTCTGCACAATTCTAGTGTGTGATGCCATGAATTGGAATTTTCCATTTAGGAATTAATTCAAACAACCATTTAATTCAATGTAAATGCTAAATTCGACGAAATTCAACCAACAAAAAAACAGTTAAATTCGAAATCAAAGTGCAATAGGGTATACCATAGTTGCGCCCTAGTTGTGTCCTAGTTGCATCCTTGATGCACCCAACTTGCATCCGAGTTGCGCCTTACTTGCGCCATAGTTGCGCTCAACTTACTCCCTAGTTGCACCCTACTTGCGCCCTACTTGCACCCTTGTTGTGCCCTAGTTGCGCCCTAGTTGCACCCTAGGTGCACCTAACTTGGACACTAGCTACGCCCTAGCTGCACCGTAGTTACTCCCTACTTGTGCCCTAGTTGCACCCTACTTGCACCCTACTTGTGCCCTAGTTGTGTCCTACTTGCGTCCTAGTTGTGCCCTACTTGCGCCCTAGTTGCACCCTAGGTGCACCTCAGTTGGACACTAGCTACGCTCTAGTTGTGTCCCAATTGCGGCCTAGTCGCGCCCATGTTGTACCCTAGTTTTGTCCTACTTGCGCCCTCGTTGCCCTACTTGGGCCCTAGTTGCGCCGTAGCTGCACCCTAGTTACACCCTAGTTGTGCCCTACTTGCGCCCTAGTTGCGCCTAGTTGAGCACTACTTGCGTCCTACTTGCGCCCCAATTGCACCCTAGTTACGCCCTAGTTGCACCCTAGTTGTACCCTTCTTGCGCCCAACTTGTGTCCTACTTGCGCCCTAGTTGCACCTCAGTTAGGCACTAGCTACACCCTAGTTGTACCTCAGTGGGGCACTAGCTACACCCCACTTGCGCCCTAGTTCCACCCTTGTTATGCCCAAGTTGTGCCCTACTTGTTCCCTACTTGTGCCCTACTTGCACCCTAGTTGCACCCTATTTGCATCCTAGTTGCACCCTAGTTGCACCGTAGATGCGCCTCAGTTCGGTACTAGGTACGCACTAGTTTCACCATAGTTGCGCCCTAGTTGCGTCCTACTTGCGCCCTAGTTGCGCCCTAGTTGCGCCCTAGATGTGTACTAGTTGCATCTTAGTTGGGCCCCAGTTGGGAACTAGCTACGCCCTAGTTGAGCCGTAGTTATGCCCTATTTGTACCCTAGTTGTGCCCTAGTTGCGTCCTAGTTGTGCCATAATTATGTCCTACTTGCACCCAACTTACACCCTACTTGCATCCTACTTGTACCCTACTTGTGCCCTAATCGTGCCCTAGTTGCGCCCTAGTTGTGCCCTACTTGTGTCCTAGTTGCACCGTACTTGCACCCTAGTTACACCCTAGTTGCGCCTCAGTTGGCCACTAGCTACGCCCTAGTTGTGTCCTTGCATCCTACTTGCGTCCTAGTTACGTCCTAGTAACACCTCAGTTGGGCACTAGCTACGCCCTAGTTGCGCCCAAGTTGCGCCTAAGTTGCGTCCTACTTGCACCCTAGTTGTGTCCTACTTGCACCCTAGTTACGCCCTAGTTGCGCCCTTCTTGCCCCCTAATTGCACACAAGTTGCGCCTTAGTTGGACACTAGCTACGCCCTAGTTAAATCCTAGTTGCACCCTAGTCGCGTCCATTTTGCACCCTACATGCACCCTACTTCGGCCTTCTTACGCCCTACTTACGCCCTACTTGCGCCCTACTTGCGGCGTAGTTGCGCTGTAGTTGCACCCTTGTTCGACCGTAGTTGTGTCTCAGTTGGGCACCGACTACGCCCTACTTGCACCCTAGTTGTGCCCTAGTTGCGCCCTTGTTACGTCTTAGATGTGCCCTAGTTACGCCCTACTTGCATCCTTGTTGCGCACTACTTGTGTCCTAGTTGCACCCTAGTTGAGTCCTAGTTGTACCCTACTTGCGCCCTACTTGCGTCCTAGTTGCGCCCAAGTTACACTCTACTTGTACCCTACTTGCACCCTATTTACGCCCTACTTACGTCCTAGTTCCTCCCCACTTATGCTGTTGTTGCGCCTTACTTGCGCCCTACTTGCGTCCTACTTACACCCTAGTTACGCCCTACTTACGTCCTAGTTCCTCCCCACTTATGCTGTTGTTGCGCCTTACTTGCGCCCTACTTGCGTCCTACTTACACCCTAGTTACGCCCTACTTACATCCTAGTTGCACCCTATTTGCACCCTTCTTTCGCCCGTAGTTCCACCCTACTTGCACCCTACTTGCACCCTAGTTGCACCCTAGTTACACCCTAATTATGCGCTACTTGCGCCCTACTTGCGCCCTACTTGCGCCCTAGTTGTGCCCTGGTTGCACCCTAGTTATGCCCTACGTGTGACCTACTTGCACCCTACTTGTGCCCTGGTTGCACTGTATTTGCCCCCAAGTTGCACTCTACTTGCATCCTAGTTGCGCCCTAGTTCTGCCCTAGTTGTGCCCTACATGCGCCATAAGCCCAAGTTGCGCCCTACTTGCACCCTAGTTGCGTCCTACATGCACCCTTCTTGCGCCCTAGTTGTGCCCTAGTTGCGCCCAACTTGCGGCCTAGTTGCGCCTCATTTGGGCACTAACTACGCCCGAGTTGCATCCTAGTTGTGCCCTAGTTGCACCCTAGATGTGCCCAAGTTGTACCCTACTTGAGCCCTAGTTGCGCCATAGTTGCGCCCTAATTGCGCCCTTGTTGCGCCCTAGTTGCATCCTAGTTGTGCCCTAGTTGCACCCTAGATGTGCCCAAGTTGTACCCTACTTGAGCCCTAGTTGCGCCATAGTTGCGCCCTAATTGCGCCCTTGTTGCGCCCTAGTTGGACACTAGCTTTGTTCTAGTTGCGTCCTACTTGCGCCCTAGTTGGGTCCTAGTTGCATCATAGTTGCATCCTAGTTGCGTCCTAGTTGTGCACTGGTAGTGCCCTACTTAGGCCCTAGTTGTGCCCTGGTTGTGCCTTAGTTGGACACTAGCTTCGCACTAGTTCCGCCGTAGTTGGTCCCTAGTTGCGCCCTAGTTGCGCCTCACATGGGCACAAGCTACGCCCTAGTTGCGCCCTAGTAGGATCCTACTTGCGCTCTTGTTGTGCCCTAGTTGCGCCCTACTTGCACCCTAATTTCATCTTGCTTTGGCCCGACTTGCGCCATAGTTGCGCCTCAGTCGGGCACTAGCTACGCCCTACTTATGCCCTAGTTGCACCCTTCTTGCACCCTACTTGTGCCCTACTTGCGCCCTACTTGCACCCTAGTTGCGCCCTACTTGCGTCCTACTTGCGCCCTAGTTGCACCCTTCTTGCACCCTACTTGTGCCCTACTTGCGCCCTACTTGCACCCTAGTTGCGCCCTACTTGCGTCCTACTTGCGCCCTAGTTGCACCATAGTTATACCCTAGTTACGCCCTCCTTGCGCCCTACCTGGGACCTACTTGCGCCCTAGTTGCGCCCTACCTATGCCCTGGTTGCGTCCTAGTCGTGACCAAGTGCCGTCCTACTTGTGCCCTACTTTCGCCTTAGTCTTGTCCTAGTTGCACCCTAGTTGTGTCCTAGTTGCATCCTAGTTGTGCCCTACTTGCGTCCTACTTGTATCCTACTTGCACCCTAGACGCGCCCTAGTTGTCCCCAAGTTACGCCCTATTGGCACCCTAATTGTGCCCTAGTTGCGCCCTAGTTGTGCCCTACTTGCGCCCTACTTGCGCCCTAGTTACGTCCTACTTGGACCCTACTTGTGCCCTACTTGGGCCCTAGTTGCGTCCTTGTTGCACCCTAGTTGTGTCCTACTTGCGTCCTACTTGCGTCCTAGTTGTACCCTATTTGCGCACTACTTGCACCCTAGTTGCGCCCTAGTTGCACCCTAGTTGTGCCCGAGTTGGGCACTAGCTACGTCCTAATTGCGCCCTAGTTGTGCCCTACTTGCACCCAAGTTCCGCCCTACTTGCATCCTAGTTTTGACCTAGTTGCGCCTTACTTTCATCCTAGTTGCGTCCTAGTTGCGTCCTACTTGCGCCCTAGTTGCGCCCTAGTTGTGTCCTAATTAAGCCCAAGTTGCACCTCAGTTGGGCACTAGCTATTCCCTAGTTGCGCCCTAGTTTCACCCTAGTTGTGCACTGGTTACGCACTAGTTACACCTCAGTTGGGCACTAGCTACGTCCTACTTGCGCCCTATAAGAATCCTACTTGCGCCCTAGTTTTACCCTAAAAGCGCCCTAGTTGCAGCCTAGTTATGCCGTTTTTCCAGCCTATTTGCGCCCTAGTTGTGCCCTTGTTGCACCTTAGTTGCACCCTAGTTGCGTCCTAGTTGTGTCCTACTTGCGCCCTAGTTGCACCCTAGTTGCGCCCTAGTTGTGCCTTGGTTGTACCCTAGTTGCACCCTAGTTGTGCCCTTGTTGCACCTTAGTTGCACCCTAGTTGCGTCCTAGTTGTGTCCTACTTGCGCCCTAGTTGCACCCTAGTTGCGCCCTAGTTGTGCCTTGGTTGTACCCTAGTTGCACCCTGCTTGCGCCCTAGTTGTGTCCTAGTTGAGCCCTAGTTGCGCCCTACTTGTCCCCTAGTTATGCCCTAGTTGTGCCCTCCTTGCGCCCTCGTTGTGACCTAGTTTCATCCTACGTGTGCCCTAGTTGTGTCCTAGTTGAGCCCTAGTTGCGCCCTACTTGTCCCCTAGTTATGCCCTAGTTGTGCCCTCCTTGCGCCCTCGTTGTGACCTAGTTTCATCCTACGTGTGCCCTAGTTGTGCCCATTTGTGTCCTAGTTGCGTCTCAGTCAGGCACTAGCTACGTCCTAGTTGTGCCTTAGTTGCGCCCTAGTTGCGCCCTACTTGCGGCCTAGTTGTGCCTGACTGGCGCCCTAGTTGCGCATTAGTTGCGCCTCAATTGGGCACTAGCTACGTCTTAGTTATGCCCTAGTTGTGCCCTAGTTACGCCCTACATGCACCCTACTTGCACCCTACATACGCCCTACTTGTACCCTATTTGCGCCCTACTTGTGCCCTAGTTCCGCCCTAGTTGCACCCTAGTTCCACCCTAGTTGCACCCTACGTGTACCCCACTTACACCCAACTTGCACCCTACTTGCACCCTAGTTGTACCCTAGTTGTGCCCTACTTGCGCCCTCGTTGTGCCCTAGTTGCACCCTAGTTCCACCCTAGTTGCACCCTACGTGTACCCCACTTACACCCAACTTGCACCCTACTTGCACCCTAGTTGTACCCTAGTTGTGCCCTACTTGCGCCCTCGTTGTGCCCTACTTGCGTCCTACTTGCCCCATAGATGGGCCTAGTTGTGCCTTACTTGCGCCCTACTTGCGCCCAACTTGTGCCCTACTTACGCCCTAGTTACACTCTAGTTGTGTCCTAGCTGCGCCCTATTTGCGCCCTTGTTACGCCCTAGTTGTGTCCTACTTGTGTCGTAGTTGTACCCTAGTTGTGCCCTACTTGCGCCCTACTTATATCCTAGTTGAGTCCTAGTTGCGCCCTCCTTGCACCCGAGTTGCGCCCTACTTGCACCCAACTTGCGCCCTAGTTGCACCCTATTTGCGCCCTAGTTACATCCTAGTTGCACCCTAGTTACGCCCTCGCATCCTAGTTGCGTCCTACTTGCACCCTAGTAACACCCTACTTTCGCCCTACTTGTGCACTACTTGTGCCCTGGTTGCGCCCAAGTTGGGCCCTAGTTGCACCCTAGTTGTGTCCTAGTTGTGCCTCAGTTGGACACTAGCTACACCCGAGTTGCATCCTAGTTACGCCCTAGTTGCACCCTAGTAAGGCACTAGCTACGTTCTAGTTGCACTCAACTGGCGCCCTAGTTGTGCCCTAGTTACATCATAGTTGCGTCCTAGTTGCGTCCTACTTCCACCGTAGTAGCGCTCTAGTTGCGCCTTAATTGCACCCTAGTTGTGCCTCAATTGGACACTACCTGCACACTAGTTACGCCCTAGTTACACCCTATTTGTACCCTAGTTGCGCCCTAGTTCCGCCTCAGGTGGGGACTAGCTACGCCCTAGTTACGCCCTAGTAGCATCCTACTTGCATCCTGGTTGTCCAAGTTGTGCCCTAGTTGTGTCCTAGTTTCAACCTACGTACGCCCTACTTGTGCCTTGCTTGCACCCTAGTCGCACCCTGGTTGCACCCTAGTTGCGTCCTAGTTGTGCCCTACATGTGCCCTAGTTGCGCACTATTTGCGCCCTAGTTGCGCCCTAGTTGTGCCCTGGTTGCGCCCTTCTTGCGCCATAGTTTTGCCCTAGGTGTGCCATAGTTGCGCGCTACTTGCACCCTAGTTGCGCCGTAGTTGCGCCCTACTTCCACCCTAGTTGCGCCCTAGTTGCATCCTACTTGCGCCCTAGTTGGGCACTCGTTATGCCCTAGTTGTGTCTTAGTTAGGCACTAGCTACATTGTAGTTGCGCTCTAGTTGTATCTCATTTAGGCACTAGCTACACCCTAGTTGCACTCTAGTTGTGTCTCGGTGGGACAGTAGTTTCACCCCACTTGCGGCCTAGTTATGCCCAACTTGCACCCTAGTTGCACCCTAGTTTTGCTTCATGCGGACACTAGCTATGCCCTAGTTATGCCCTACTTGCGCCCTCGTGCCCTACCTGCGCCCTACTTGCACCCTACTTGCACCCTAGTTGCACCCTAGTTTTGCTTCATGCGGACACTAGCTATGCCCTAGTTATGCCCTACTTGCGCCCTCGTGCCCTACCTGCGCCCTACTTGCACCCTACTTGCACCCTAGGTGCGCCCTACTTGCGCCTTACTTGCGCACTAGTTGCGCCATAGTTGTACCCTAGTTGCGCCCTACTTGCGCCATAGTTGCACCCTAGTTGAGCCCAAGTTGCACCCTACTTGTGCCCTAGTTGTGCCGTAGGTACATCCTAGTTGTTCCCTACTTGCGCCCTACTTGCGCCCTAGCTACGTCATACTTGGACCCTACTTGCATCCTACTTGGACCCTCATTGTGCCCTAGTTGCACCCTAGTTGTGCCCTACTTGTGCCCTTCTTGCGATGTGGTTGCACCTTAGTTGCACCCTAGTTGCACCAGAGTTGCGCCCTAGTTGCGTCCTAGTTGCACCCAAGTTGTGCCCTACTTGCGTCCTACTTGCGTCCTACTTGCGCCCTACTTGCACCCTAATTGCACTCTTCTTGCGCCTCAGTTACGCCCTACTTGCACCCTTGTTGTGTCCTAGGTGTGCCCTACTTGCGCCCTAGTTGTGCCCTAGTTGCATCCTAGTTATGTCCTGGTTATGCCCTTGTTTCACCCTACTTGCACCTTAGATACGCCCTAGTTGTGCCTTACCTGTGCCCTCCTTGTGCCCTACTTGTATCCTACTTGCGCTTTGTTGCGCCCTAGTTGTGCCTCAGTTGGGCACTAGCTACGTCCTAGTTGCGCCATAGGTACACCCTAGTTGCGCCCTACTTGTGCCTTAGATTCGCCCTAGTTGTGCCCTAGTTGCGCCCTACTTGCACCCTACTTGTGTCCTAGTTGCGCCCTAGTTACGCCCTACTTGCCCCCTACTTGCGCCCTAGTTGCACCTTAGTTGTGCCCTAGTTGCACCCTTGTTGAACCTCAGTTGGACACTAGCTACACTCTAGTTGCACCCTGGTGGCGCCATACTTGCATCCTAGTTGAGCCTTAGATGCGCCCTAGTTGCGCCCTAGTTGTACCTGAGTTGAGCACTAGCTATGCCCTAGTTGCACCATATTTGCGCCCTAGTTGCGTCCTACTTACCCCCTAGTTGTGCCCTAGTTGTGCCCTACTTTCGCCCTACTTTCCTCCAAACTCCTCCCTGCTTGCGTCCTCGTTGTGCCCCACTTGTGCCCTGCTTGTGCCCTAGTTGCGCCCTAGTTGCGCACTAGTTGCGCACTAGTTGCGCACTAGTCACGCCCTAGATGAGCCCGAGTTGCGTCCTACTTGTGTCCTACTTGCGTCCTATTTTTTCCCTAGTTGCGACATAAGTTCACCTTCATTGCGCCCCAGTTGCGCCCTAGTTGCGCCCTAGTTGTGCCCTTGTGAGGACCTAGTTGTGCCTTAGTTGGGCACTAGTACGCCCTAGTTGCGCCCTTGTTGCATCCTAGTTACACCCTACTTGCTTCCTACTTGCAGCCTACTTGAGCAGTAGTTGCACCCTAGTTGTGTCCTCATTGCGCCCCACTTGTGCCCTACTTGCGCCCTACTTGTGCCCTAATTGCACCCTAGGTGTACACCAGTTGCGTCCTAGTTGCACCCTACTTGCACCCTACTTGCGTCCTTGTCGTGCCATTCTTGTGTCCTAGTCACGCCCTAGTTACACCCTACTTGTACCCTACTTGCGCCCTACTTGCGTCCTAGTTGCGCCCTACTTATGCTCTAGTTGTGCCCTAGTTGCGCCCTACTTGTACCCAAGTTGCACCCTAGTTGCGTCCTAGTTGCGTCTCAGTTAGGCACTAGCTACACCCTAGTTGCGCCCTAGTTGTGTCCTAGTTGCATCCTAGTTACACTCTAGATGTGCCCTAGTTGCGCCCTAGTTGTGCCCTACTTGCGCCCTAGTTGTGCCCTTGTTGCGCCCTAGGTGCGTCCTAGTTGCGCTTCAGTTGGACACCAGCTACGCCCTAGTTGCGCCCTAGTTGCGCCCTTGTTGCGCCCTAATTGTGCCATTGTTTCGCCCCAGTTGCGCCCTAGTTGTGCCCTACTTGCACACTACTTGCGTCCTAGTTGCGACAAAGTTGCACCCTACTTGCACCCTACTTACAACCTACTTGTGCCCTAGTTGCGCCCTAGTTGCGTCCTAGTTGCGACAAAGTTGCACCCTACTTGCACCCTACTTACAACCTACTTGTGCCCTAGTTGCGCCCTAGTTGCGTCTTGCTTGCGTCCTACTTACGTCCTACTTGCGTCCTACTTGCGTCCTAGTTGTGCCCTTGTTGCGCCCTACTTGTGCCATACTTGCGCCCTAGTTGTGCCATAGTTGTGCCCTAGTTGCACCGTGATTGCGCCTTAGTTGGGCACTATTTACGCCCTACTTGTGTCCTACTCGTGTCCTACTTGTGCCCTACCTGCTGTCAGACTTTTGAGTGGATCCGGAGAAGGTCAAGAGAGATATTTGGTGGAGGGAGGGATTTTGGACAAGTGTTGAGGGGAAAACTGGTAGTCACAGATTATCGAACTGAGCAATGCGACGAAGAGAGACCGAGCAGTTAATGACGGAAGACATCAAGAGTATGAGGCAGATTGAAGGATATGATTGAATGATAGAATAACAGAGGCAACGAGTACATTGGTCTAGTCTACCTTATGTAGTGTCCTTCAGTTTGCTTGTATCCCTGCGAGCTGGAAGCGCTAGTTCGCTAAAGGTGGGCGACGTACGACGGTGGTTTGGCCGCAGTGCGGTTATCCCAAGTCTCAGGAACTTTGGTCGTGGTAATTGTCAGCGCACGGATCTCTTACGTGCGTGTCTGTTGAGATTCGTGCGCTTGCTTGTTTTTGTGTTCCCCGATGTGTGCCAGTCTTCTAGCTGGTTTCTCTTCTTTTTTTCTGACACCCCCCGTGAAGGGGAACCAGCGCATATGGTTCAGGTGTCTTTGGTCTGAAGACCAAGAATATAGACCAGGGCTGCGTGTTGTGCCTTGTCGCGCGTTTTGGTAAAGATGTCTACCCTGTTGGATTTTGAGGCCATGTGCTGGACCATGAGCTTTTTGGCTTGCACCTTCTCACGGATGAAGAAGTAGTGCAGCTCAATGTGCTTGGTCCGCGCATGAAAGACCGGATCTTCCATGAGGGCAATTGCGCTCTGATTGTCTCACCACATAACTGGGAGAGGTTGTGGGTATCCAAGGTCTTGTAGCAAATGCTTTAGCCAGAGCGCTTCTTGAGCGGCCATCGTACCTGCACACATTGTTGCTTCACAGGACAATTGTGAGACAGAGGAGGATCTTGTTGACCTCCACATAATAAGGCCAAGGCCAAGGTGAAAATCATAGTCCTGTGAGGGTTGCGATTGGCTAGGTCGTCAGCCTAGGAGGAGTCACTGTAGCCCTTGAGTGTGATTGGTTGTTTTCCTCCAAGTTCAAGGTAGTAGGATGCGGTTTCTCCCAAATACCGCAACACTCGTTTTGCTGCTTTGGAGTGTTAGTCACTATAGTTCCCATCATTCACGTATCGTGACAACGCACTGAGAGGGAAATCCAGGTCGGGACGTGTGCAAACCATTGCATACATCAGAGATCCTACCATTTCAGGATAAGGATCTGGTTATGGAGATGTGACTGTGTATGCCGGTGAGGTGAGTTTGTGATCCACGATCATTGGAGTGGGTGCCCCTCCACTGCGTTTGAGCCCCAAAGGCTTGACCAGTGAAGCAATGTTGGATTCCTGATAGAAACTGATGAGGCACTTCTCCCAATCTTGCTTGATGTCGATCCGCAGATAGTGAGCCAGTTCTCCAAGGTCCTTCATGGTGAAATGACCAAGAAGTGTTGTTTTCAGTTCCTGGAGAGCTACGAAACTGGTTGAGGCGAGAGCCAGATCATCCACGTAGGCAAGAATGTAGGAGTTTTCACCTAGTCATGAATGCAGGAACAATCTGGGATCTTTAGTGGAGAATGTGAAGCCCAGGTCAAGGAGAGTTGCGCGTAGTTTGGCATGCCACTCACGATGTGACTGTTTGATACCATAGACTGGTTGGTGTAACTTCCAGACAGTGTCAGGATGGTCTGGGGTGTATCCCTGAGGGCATGCCAGGTAGATGGTTTCATGCAGGTCTCCTTGAAGAAAGGCCGTGGACACATCCATGGAGTGCAGTTCCATGTCCTGGGTAGCTGCAATGTGCAGCAGGGCTCTCAGGGTGGTCAGCTTGGTAATTGGGGAGAAGGTGCCGAAGAATTCCACTCCGTACCGTTGTGAGAATCCCTTTGCCACAAAGCGGGTTCTGGATTTTGTGGGTTTGTCCAGATGATTCTTGACTCGGAAGACCCATTTTCTCGCAACCATATTGGTTTGTGGTGGCTGAGGAACGTCAGTGTAGGTGGAGGTGGCTTTTAAGGAGGCAAGTTCACTGGCAATGGTGGCGCGCTATTGATTTGCATAAGGCCCGTTCACAGCTACTTCGTATGTTCTAGGAGTAGCAATAGGAGTAGTGTGGATAGTGGTACTAAGAAGGGAGAGACGTGGGTAGCGCCATCGACGGGGGTTCATGGGAGGAGTTGGTTGCCGGAGGGAACTAAGTCCTTCTCTGTCAGTAATCCAAGAGGGAAGGAAGGAGGTGCGAAGGAGCTTGACATGACGATCTTCCTGGATGTTGGGATCTCCATCTGTGTCGGCAAATGTGGCAGTGGAGGCAGTTGTTCTGTTTCTGGCTGATCCTCGGAGTGTTGGTTCAGCTGCTCGTAGCACTCCTTGCACTGGTGCTGCTAGTGCGGCTGTTGTTGGTGCTCCTTCTATTGCTACTGCTATTGTTGCTGGAGTTGCCGCTGCTTGAGCAGATCCTACTGCACCTCTTTACAGAGGATGTGTTGATGCTGATGGTGCTTCCGCTGAGGGAAGTGGATAGCCGAGGGTTGGTAGGTGTTCAGAGATTATGTCATAGTCAGGATCAGGAGTGAGATGTGGCAGTGATCTTGGAAGTGGTTGGATAGGAGTTTGTACAGGATAGAGTGTCGTTGGTGTTGATGCAGTTGGAGGTGTTGCTGGCAATGAGAACGTGACTGGCGGAGGAGAGGATGGAGGGAATGGGGCAGCTGTAGGCTGATCTGGAAGCAGTGTCCAAATGAGAGTAGTGGAGATGGGGGAGGACTGGCGGAAGAAGGGAGTGATCTCATCGAAGTGCGCATTTGTGTTGCAGATTTCTCATATAATCTTGGGCTCATAGAATAGATAGCCAGAGGAGTTGAGGGCGAAGCCAACGAACATGCGGTGCTTAGAGAGATGAGCATTGGCCGTGTCAGCCTTGTTGATCAAAACATAGGTTGTGGAGCCCCATACTCGCAGTTTGGAGACATCAGGCTTGTACCCCAAGCAGAGTTCAGCTTGGGTGACGTCAAGTAGATGCTTGGCTGGGTAGTAGTTATGCACTCTGGTGGTATATCGGAGGGCGTAAGTCCAAAATGTCTCTAGTGCTCCAACATGCACTAGGAGAGTACGAGTGAGAGCAACCAGGACACCGTTACGCCTTTCCGCTACTCCGTTCTGCTCCGGTGCTCGAGGAACACTCATCTCATGCCCAATGCCTCGTTTTGACAGGAACTCACGAAGTTCGTGGGAGACGAATTGTCCACCTCTATCAGTCCAGATCTTGCCAATGGACCGGTTGAGGTGGCTCATTTGGTACTTGGACCATTTGATGAAGGAATAATTGCGCCAAAACGAGATTTATCGTCCACGATGGTGAAGAGAAGTGGGACTGATGGGTCCCACAAGCTCCATGTGAACAATGTCAAGAGGTTTGGCTGCACGGGTGGCTCGAGGAGGTTGAAGGGACGCCGTCAGTTAACTTGGCTGGACTGTTACATTGGCTTGCCGGCGGTCCGGCAAGCCAAGTAAACAGAAGAAGGGATGGGAGTCCTTTCACCATGTTTTTGGCCTGAAGACGAAGAAGAGTATTGAAGTTGGGATGGCCCAATCGGTGATGCTGCAACAGGAGGGAATGAGAGAGGCTGCAAAAATTGCAACGCGAAAGTGGTGCAGCTGCTTCGATGGCAAAGATGGCAGTTATGCGTGGAATCTACGGTCTTTAAAGGTTGTTGCAAATAGTGAAGGTCGCAAGCGGCTTGTTGTCGGCAATTGTTAGCCAGGCTTCAATTCCGTAGGGAGGAAAGAAGATATTCACACCTTCCTTGTATGAAACTCAATCCTAACTACCTCAGCAATCTTTCAATTCCAATATGATGTTTTCGGCGCTATCATACAAGTGACGGAGATTGCATCGTTTAGATCAATATTCATCACTTGGATCGAAGGTTGACCTAGATTCAATTGCTTTGCACACTCCTACTGCTCATTGCTGTTGTCGCACCAGCCCCCCTTTTCTTACAACAAAAAGGGTTTCAAGTGTAAGCAAAGCAGTAGAAATGAAATTAGTATGAAAATGGGAAAACAGGACTGGTTGACAATGTTTTGTGCCAACATGCACTTATTGCCTATGTCCGCACATTTTTAGTTCAGCGACAGCAATGCCAAGCGCAAGGGGTCAAGCACATATGCCATGACTTCACCTCTGTGACATCGCGGAAATATAAACTTCGAACCCCTGGTACATACACACACACACACACACACACACACACACACACACACACACACACACACACACACACACACACACACACGCACACACACACACACACACACACACACACACATACACACGCACACACGCACGTACGCACGCACGCACGCACGCACGCACGCACGCACACACGCACG
>SZWC01002090.1:16942-36098 GCA_023375785.1 Penium margaritaceum | reverse complement strand
ACGCACGCACGCACACACACAAGCTCAAAGGTAACATTGACGTGAAGCCAAACTGTACCCATGTAGCATTCCAATATGCACTCCGGAGCTGTACCCATGTTTGGAAGCCTCTATTTTCGCGAACATGTGACCATGCGATCATGCGACCATGGAACCGTGTGACCATGCGACCGTGCGACCATGCGACCATGAGACCATGGAACCATGTGATCATGCGACCATGTGACCATGCGACCACGAGTCCATGCGAACATGCGAACATGATACCATGCGACCATGCGACCATGCGACCATGCCACCAGGCTACCAAGCTACTATACGTACAATGAAGAGAATGGGGATAGATTGCCATGTATTCTGCCTCAGAACCCACAGGCCCCCCTCAACACGTGCCAGAGAGGGGGATTGGGGAAGAGAGGGGCTGGTCCCCACCAAGCCGGGGGGGGCGGGGGGGGGGGGGGGGGGGGGGGGAGGGGGGCTGTGCTCCTCACATACCTCCAACAGCGCCACAGCACGGTCCAGCACAGCAGCAACCGCACGAGCCAACTGCGCAAGCACTCCTGCTGCCGCCGCAGAGCCCTCAACACCTCCAGAAGCTACTTCCCCGTCCACACCCCCGTCCTCGTAGCTGCTGCTCACAGCAGACGCCCCTCTGTACAGCCCTGCTGGCCTGGCCTGCTTGCGCAGCAACAGCAACAACCTCTCGACCAGCGCCAGAGCGCAGGTAAGGAGCTCCTCCTCGCTCCTGATACGGGCAAGCACGGGTGAGTCAAGTAAGGTGTTGCTGCCGCCGCTGCTGCGATCGTCGGCAGGAGAGGCAGCAGCAGCAGCGGCTGCAGCGGTGGCTGCAGCAGCAGGTGAGGAGATTGAGTCAGCAAGGTCGGCGATGACGTGGCGGTGTAGGGCTGCCAGCATGGCCTCCAGGGTCTGTTGCTGAAGCAAAGGGCATTGCTTTGCCAGACCTAGCAGCATAGCCTTGAACACCATTGGCGATGACGAGTCAGAGCCTCCTTCTCGCTGCTGCGACGTGGAAGCTTCCTGAAGAAGCGTAAGAAAGGCATCGCTGATCCTGGAGCTCACTAGATCCCTCTGCGCTGGCTCCCTTCCGAGAAATTTCCCTAGGCTGTGGAAAATGTCAGCGAACAGGGCCGGGTTTGCCAAGCGACGGCGGATCGCCTCCGCATCTTTCGCTCCTTCCTGGAGCTTTCCCAATTCTGGCGCAGATTCCAGGAAGGAGAGCAGTGTCTCAAGGGCCAGGTCGTGACCAGATAAGAGTCGAGATTGGCTTGCAAGGAACTTTGCCGCAGCTGTAACCGCCTCCACTTGGGCAGCAGAAAAATCAGTTTTTGCTCCTGAGCTTCCGGCTGGTGAGGCAACTATGCCCAGCTGCGCTTGGGGTCTATGCTCCTTATGGCCTCCGGAGCCAGACGGGACTAGGGCTGACGTCAGATGCCTGTCCAAAACGGCCTCTGGCAAGGATGATGACGCCAGCCCTAGTGCACGCATCTCCAATGCCAAGGCGGTCGCCGGTGAGAACTGCGGCAGTGACGTCATCATGACGACGTCACCTGGCGTGGAATTCCCCATCTCGTTGGCGGATAGTGACAGAAATGAACAGAGGATGACAGGGGACGACTGAAGGAGATAGGAGAACGAGAGGAGACGGCAGAGGGACAACGGGGGCGGATGGCACTAGTGCCCTCGACTTGGGCAGGCGCTCCACTAAAACGAGGCCAGGAGAACGTGGTCTGCTTCGTTGGCTCAGCCGTGGTGTCGCCTGACACGTGCGTTGGTTCTGCTTGGGCAAGGTGGAATGTTGGCACCCAAAAAGGCAGCCTGTGCCCAGAACAACGCAGCGACACTTGTCAAGAAGACACTCGTCCCTTCACAAGTACGTGGCCGGAGAGGATGAACGAGCGTCCGAAGAGCAAGCGCATGAATTCCCCCGGTGATGTCCACAAGGTGAACAAATCTGTCGTGCGTTCGGAGGACCTATGCAGTCCCTACGTAGAGTCAAGCGAAGCGGGTGACCAGAAGAGGCTCGCACCATGCCCACTTGCGCCAACCCCAAAATGGAACTTGGAGCCACGGGACAACTGTCGGGCATGTCGTCCTCGCGTGTCGTATTCGGAGTATTCGACCTGAAAGCACGCGACTGATTCATGTTGGTATATAGTCCCGAAAATATACCGAAGAAACTTTTTTCCGGGCTCTGATCGTAGCGAACTAGAGGCTGGGAGGAAACCCAAGACAAGCCAAAGGGAAGAACCCAGCCTCAGACGTAGGAAGACTGTCAAGGGAAATTAGTAGTTAAAATTAAAAAAAACCTTTTAAGTAATAAAAATGAATTACTATAATATATTCTACAAAATTAACTGATCAATGAAGAATTTTTTGTGCAACCTTGAATTTTGTTTGTCTTCGGTTTGCCTATAGTGCTTTTGGATTAAAAATGGGGAAATATCCTTGAGAAATTATATAAATACTATTTAAATATTTGTTTTTTCATCTGCTATTGAGACTCGAAAAATGTGGCTTAAACTATCGTCCAAGCAACTAAACAACATCGCTTTGAAGGCAACCGTAATGAGATGATGGGTTGTGGGTTGCATTTTTATGGAAATGGGATTTCAAGATTATATCTATAAAATTCAAGATGAGGCACAATGGACGCAATACAATGACATGATACGAGGCAATGTATGGTCATCTTTTGCAATCCGTTGCAAGCACATAATACTTGTGTCATGGCTGAGGCAAGTGCATCATCCGAATGAAATGGAGTGAAATACTTTTTAAACATTCTTTCTTCTGTCATTGAGCATGTACACTCGGTGTTTGGCTCCCTGAGAGCGCTAGTTAGAATGGACTCCGATGGACTTTCCGAACTACCTGTTTATTGTGAGAAGTGGTGAAGCCATGGCGAGCGAGAAGGAAGTAGAAATTTGTTAACAGGGAGGGATAAAGGGATTGAATCAACATGATGGGATGTCGGCTTTTCCATGGAGGTCAATGGTGATTTGTTTCTATGTTAGGTAAATGAGGAGTGCCTTGCCTTGAAGGTGGCAATTGTGCCCTTGGAGTTGAGTAGTTCGAGCGAAAACGACTAGATCCACTGCCATGGCGATTACAAAAGAAATTGAAGGTTTTTGGAGAAGGAAAATTGAGGTTGTTTGAGATCATGGACAGTGAGGTCATGGACAAGTTTTGGCATGGATAGCGAGATCATGGACAAGTTTAGGGGAAGACAACCCGGGGAAGGGAGCCTTTCCCCACAGTGGAGGTAGTGAGCCCCTGATGCCTTGGAGGAGGATTAATGAAACCAAAGACGATGTTTCAGAGGTAAGAAGCTTCTAATGCCCTAAAACAGGTTGAAATAGTGAAGTCCTGGTTGAAGAGGAGACGGTATCAAGAGGACTTTTGCTTTTGTGATACCCAAGGTCACAACCGGCTAGGGCGGAAGGACTTTGTCAGAACATATGCAAGTACGGGGACTGGAACTGGCCACTGAAAATATGAAATGACCAAAGTGGAAGTGCATATGTTTCCACCAAGTGGTGGATACATATCTAATGAAAGGTATAAAGTGTTCCTTAATGGAAGAAATGAGCATGTCAGGATTTCATTGTCTAGACCAATTCATAAGACAATGTGACATCATGGGAGAGGAAGAGGCTGTTGTACATTATTTTCAAAGATAAATGAGAGGGTGGAGATACAAACACATCATGTTTAGACTTTTGTACCCTCATTCCTCCCTCCTCCAAATGTGATAAGCCATTCTTACATGGCAGGGAACAATACAACATGTTCACCTTTGTCCACTGACTTTAAACCCCATTCGCAATTTCATTTTCGCCATGCCCAAGCAACCACAGATGTCGTTGCCTTAGCATAGCTAAAACAGGCATGCACATGGTAGATCATGACCCTTGCAATGGAGGGCCGCAAAAACATGGGAGGAGGGGGGGTTGACGACGAATTCTCCAACCAATGGGATGAGTGTCTGTTAGTCGACACTCATGTTGCCAATCGCCGCCTGACGCCCCATCCCTCCCCCCTTACCTTCAACCCCTCACATCTCCCCTTCCCCAATCCCACATCCAATGGATGCTATTACAACTCAGGGTCGTGATCAAATGGATGGGTAGGGATGGCAGGTGGGCGGGTGGAGGGGGGATTAGGTGGTGGTTGACTTGACGAGGATCCCGGCTCATGGATGTTAGCTGGATTCCCTGTCGAGAAATCCCTCCAATAATAGGGAGTCAAGAACTCTCCATTCTTCTGTGTTCAACATTGTTTACTCCTGACCATGGTACAATCATGACACAAATCCTCCCCATTCATACACGAAGGGTTTTATATTTCTATTTTTGCACGGGCACCTACTCGGCCCCATAGTAGCGGAGCCAAGTAGGCTTGCTCTCCACGCATGGGGACTCTCGGACCCCCACGTAAAGAGCCCCGTAAACCATCCCGGAACAATCCCAAACCCCGAATGACGGAGGATTGTGATTTTTGGGAAAGGTAGAGACGACGTCAGCATGTTTACGGTGCATGTCATGCGGCGTCGACATGCTGTTGTTTGAGAAACCAGAGAAGTAAAACGTTGTTTTTTTTTTTTCAAAGCGGAAACATTTATATGTTCTCAAGTGGCGGATGGTTGCTTTTGTACTGGGGCATGGGCAAATGACTCTTGTCCGTTCAAATGAGGAAAATCCTAGTTGACAAAGAAGACCTCTGGTCAAATAATATTGACCTCACCAGTTAACACACTCAATAGCTTTTCTGGATTTGGGTGAGGCCCGGACACATCGCACAAAACCGTCCAAAACCTCAACAACAAGCCCAAAAGGGCCTATTGAAAATAATGGAGTTAAACAATGGTAGAGGTCAGGGGTAGACAAAACAACTCTTGTCTGTTCAAAGCAATCTGGAAGACTTACGCGATATGCAACCACAAAATTATCATGAGACACAATTTTCTGTACCAACACAACATACATGTTTTTTGGTGTAATAGAACAGTTGACATCAACATTGATGGAAAGAACCAATGAACCTCTGGTCAAGCGACCCATAATATTGCGACAGTTTCGAAATGAAGGAAAGAAACAATTCATTGGGGAATTGAGCGAAGCCAGAACCTGATGTCAAATGCAGATAACTTTGGCGGCAACCAAGCGGTACTTTGGAAGCACAACTCAGGTGTGGCTTGTCCACATGCAACCAAGGGACGGGGGAGTAATCATTGTTGATGAAGCAACAGACCCAACATCCCCATCGACCTCAACTCATGAAACGTTTACAATTTCCCATCCTCGTTGAGGAATTCACATGATTTCACTCGAATCAACAACCCAAAAAATAGCTTCGCAACATATGATGGACCATCAATAGACGTTATGCCAAGAAGCAAATTGTTGATCAATGAAACCTATCAAATGAGTAGCCAGAGAACGACTAAGCTAAAGATTAGCCAGACGAGATGCTTCGTCGCGGGTTCACCAGGCCATCCATGTGATGCATGAGACACATTTGCCTTTCTCAAGAACGAAAAGAAGACAAATGTAGATTTTCTTTGATTACAAGGCATTGAATGATGTCACCATTAAGAACCGTAGCACCCTTTTCAAACTTGTTGATATTTTGACCAAGTTCAAGGAGGTTGAGTGTTTACCAGATTTAACCTACGAAGCGGCTTTCATCAGAATCCCATACATGAAAAGGAGAGCAAGATGACGGTGGTCTGCATCTACTATGGAGTCCATAGTTACCCATTCGGACTCACGAATACCTGATCAACATTGTTACGTAGACGGACAATGTTCTTTGTCATACCTTGAAAGACTTGTCGTTGTATACCTGAATGAGACCATGGTTTACACCAACATACTGGAGGAGTGTGGTGGACACGAACAAAAAGCACACTCGGTTTTTCATAAAGGGAATTTTTGCCAAAACCTTTCAAAGTGCTACATGGGTGACCACTTTATCAGATTTTTATGCTACATCATTGGCGGCGGATGAAACACCATGGACCCAAGGAAGGTGGAGGCACTTGTTGATTTTCCAACACCCGCCAATGTTGAGGACGTCCAAGTATCCATAGGTTTTTGCAAATTCTACTGCCAATTTGTAAAGTGTACAATGTCGACACCTCTCTCCACTCTCACTCACAAAACCACCAAGTGAAGTTGGGGAGATATCAAATGAGAGATGTCTAAAACATTGGAGAATTGCCCCGACCACGGAGCTCGTCTTACAACTAGCAAATAAAATGATGGACAAGATCATGGTCACTGACGCGCCTGGCCAAGTAATTGAAACCATTCCCTTTCAAATAATGGTTTAGAAGAATTGATTGCATACATGTTAAGAAGTCTCCACTAATTGGAGCTAAACTGCACCGTACAGAAAAATAAGATGATGGCGATCGTGGACCCATTCAAGATGTGGCGATGCTATTTGAAATATGAATGATGTGTCATGTGCACAAATCACCACACATTGAAATATCTAAAGGCCAGGACATCGACAAAATCCATGGACGGAGTACCTTGAGTCCAGTTTCAAATATGACATGGAGCACCGAACTACACAAACAAGTATAATAGATGTTATGACACAACAACCCGATGTGATGAATGTGGTCAGTAAGTTACTTGAATAAGGAAACCCATACATTGCATTGCTATTTATTAAGGGTTACGAGTTTGGCTGCAGCAAGAAACTAAAGTTTTGGTGAAAAAAATCATAATGGCGATGTCCATTCACTCGCCAAGTCGTTCCACGTAGTGATGAGCTTTGTTACATGCTATTGGAGGAGTGGCATTACACATGCCTAGGTGGACACTCCGGCGAAGACAAAGCATTCTAGAAAATCGTGAAGCACTATTGGTGGGACAAGATGCAAACGGGCCTCGCAAATTTCCCCAATACGTGAGATGACTATCAATGCCATAAGTAGAGAAAACAATCCTTGGCTTTGCTTTCCCCCTACTGGTTCTTGATTAACCATGGTTGGACATCTCCATGGACTTCTTATGGGTTTGCTTGCCCGTCTCACTCCAATGGTTTGATGCAATACTCATAGTGACCAACGAGTTCTGGAAGATGTCAACTTTAATCAGATGACGACATCGCTCACTCTCGAGGGAACATTGTGGCTCTTCCCCAACAACGTTATCCAAATACTTTGCGTTCCCTCCTTTGCCATAAGCAATATAGACGCGATGTTTGCTAGCAAGCTTTGATAGGAACCGATTACTCATTACAAAATTCAAATCTAGCTATCAACAACCTTCCATCTATATACAAATTGAAAGAATGAGCAAACCAAGATTTTTTTTGACCAACTTAATTGAACGATGTGTGAGCCACATGGGAATCATTGGGTGTTCAAGCTAGTGAGTGTCGAGCTTGCATAAAACTCTGCGACTTTTACATTAGCGGGCAAACGTCCTGCAACGATGGCATTTGATGAGCCAAAGGAACACACCGGCAGTCGACATTGCGTGGCGATAATTTGAAAGCTTCTGAGAGGAGACCAACTAGATGTTCGCAAAAAATGCAAGTTGCAACAAAGCAAGTGGTAGACAAGCATTGAACAAACACCAAGTTCAACGTTGATCACTGGGTCCTCTTTGTCTCAGCGGACGTCAGATTGTGAGGATGTAATCGTAGTGCTGAGTGTTACAAAGCTCTACCTATTGGACAACATGGTTATCCACCCAGAGTTCTACTTCCCAACCGGAAACCCTGCGAATACCATAGCAAGTGATTTCACGGATGGAACGTGCCTCTGCCACCACCTGCCGAAGCAGACGAGGGCATGGACTATACGATCAAAGGCATTTTAGGACAATGCCTTGTGGGAAATGATGGGGTATAATCTCAAGTGGTAGGGCTATTGTATCGTGCGACCACAGCCACGTGGATCGACCGGTGGTTCCTGGCCTGTGGGCGATTGTACAGGATGGCTTGAGGGTCGGAGACCCTCAAGCACTACGGTTTTGGCCTTTTCAGCCAAATATTCTGTCCATTCCGTTATAATAGTATGAGAGCGCCTAGGTTCGAGTCTCACGTGCGGATGCCGAGGGCGGACCACTCCTAGGGGGGAGTGTAGCGTGCGGCCGGCGCACATGGATCGAGCAGGGGTCCCTGGCCTGTAGGCGGTTGCACGGGATGGGTGGAGGGTCGGAGACCCTCAAGCACCGCGGTTTTGGCCTAGTTGGCCAAGGATTCCGTTACAGCTATGATGCATCAAACAATAGCTGGTAAACCATAGAAAAATTACAGGACGATGATGATCAAGTCGATGGCTTGTTGGACGGATCGACATGTGTCTTCCAATGTGTCGTGTGGTTGCGGGGACAAGTGGGTGAAGTGTGATGTCGTTGACGTATATGAGTTCCTAAAATTCGCATGTGGGTTGTTTTTTCCTTAGTTTTATGGGAAATTTCGTTTCCAATAAAAGATTATGGCCCCAGTTGATCGAGTGTAGTGTTCTCTACTGCCCTAACATGTAGTGTTCTGTTCTAGGAGGTTCTTACATTGGCAACCACTTTCCACAAGTGTCAATAGAATTATTGCCGAACCCATCGACATAGATAGTGTTCCACCTTCTTCTTGATGGCCCTCGAATTTCACAAAGACGCGCCTTCATGCGCGCAAAACACATCGACTTCTCGATAGAAGAAGTCACGACGGGTCATTGCAGGCACTGCTCGGCTTGAGCACATAAGGCCCAAGAATGACTCATTTAGGTTCTTTTTATAGTACATATGAGCCCTGAATTTTCGAAGGTTGCCAATAAAGTATACTATAACTATTTACAGATTAGCCTGATGTCCCAATTCCTCAAAACGGCTTTTTTCATACATTCTAAGTTCTAAACACGAAAATTATGATTTCTGTAACAAGGTGATCGCTGTTACCTGGAATTAACGTAATTTCCTTTGTTTACACGCATAGAACTCTTTCAACACTATTAAAAAAGTAAGGATTCGAGGTGTTTCATAGAATAGAATTTTTTTGAGCAAAACATGACTTTTTTGATGAAATAATGATTTTTATGTCTCTTAAAATCTCTTCATGTTTGCATTCCCGGGTTTCTTTGTCGCTGAGGTACTTCACTCGCCGGAGTCACTAACGAGCAGATGCTTCGAAAAAGTGTTGGCAACGTTAGATCGCAAGTCCGACTGTATTGAATAGTGTCAATGGAGCCAGCATGGCAGGTGTGGTGGCCGCAACCCTGGGGCTTCCTTCCCTCGCGCGGGCGGCTCCCTCTGCGCGGGAGCTGCTCAGCCAATGGCGTGGCGGTCGTCCAGGCAGGCGGATATGAAAAGGACCACGTATATGGAAGGGGTGCGCTTTTTGCGCGTTGGCCATCTACAGTTTGGCGCCGTGGGTATGTCATCATCGCCGTGTTGCAGATCAGTTTGTAGATAGCTGACGTTTATCAGTGACGTCTCTATTCCATGAGGTGCTCCACATGATGATCCATGCGCATCTTGACATTGAATTGCTCAAGGACGAGCTCATCAAATGATATCTTAAACAGGTTATGACAATGCAACTCGTTGTTATTAATCGGTTCGCAGGCAGTGCATGAGCATGAACAGCTGGTTTCAGTGACGTCATCGCCCTCACGCATGTAGTACCCAGCGCGTAGATATGTCGGCTCTGCCAAACCAAGGGAAGCTGCGGTCCATTTCGGCTTATTTTCCTCATCTTTGGTGGTCCATTTTCTAGCAGCAGGTCCGGGCTGCCGCTTCTGCCGCCCCGCTCTGTGCAGCTGCTGCGTTAACGGGTCCTGTTATCAAGGCCACAGCGGTCGACAGGGCAAGTCGCTGTCGTGACGACATCCGAGCCCCTGTTCATTTCCCCCGCATTCTCTCCAAGGCAGCCGATCGTCAAGCGTCAAGCGCCAAGCCCCAGTCGCCAAGCGCAAAGCGCACAACTGTCACAGAATGCCGTCCGGCTCCAAGAAGAGGGCCAAGGCCAAGGCCGCCAAGAGCGAATCATTTAAAAGTGAGCAAGCTCCTCAATGGTTTGCGCTCGCGAAGTCCGTTTTGCCTGGATGTCTCTCTGAACTTTCGTCTACGCAGCCTTGCCGGCCGGAGACGGACTTGGCAGGATGGACATGTCGTTGTTTTCGCACAGCAAAGCGTATGGGGAAGGCTTCTGGGCATGGCTGCCGGGAAGCCATGCCCAGTTCTTTTTGAGTTTTTCAGTTTTCCAGTCTCTCCATCGTCGAGGCGGCTTTGCTGTGCATTGTCTTCTGCCAAGGAACACATGTAATTGGACACGCACCTCAGCGAGGACTTGAACTGGCAAGGCTGCCCAGGCCGCCTAGCCGAGTCTTTCAGAGTAACGAGTGTTTCAGTTTTTCCAATATTTTCAGCTTTTTCGTTGTTTTCAGCGCTTCAGCGTTTTCAGCGCTTTCAACGTTTTCAGCGTTTTCATTGTTAATAGTGTTTCAGTCTTCGGGTGTTGAGGCAGCCTAGTTTTCATCCAAGGAGAATAAAACAGATGGCAAGACCTCTGATATTGCAGTTACGTTGTCCTTTGAAAAACGAATGCGTTTCTTCCTGAACAGATGGTCCATCACATCTTCCTCCCCTTGTGCCTCCAACCTTCAGTCCGGCAANCAAGCTGCCTGTGCCATGCTGTGCTGTGCCGTGCGGTTTTGTGCCATGCTGTGCGGTGCGGTCCAGTGCGTTGCCGTGCCACAGCGCAAGTAACTGTGCTGAGCCCCACCTTACTGTCCCATGCCATTCCTTGGAGTGCTATGTTGTGCTGTGCTGTGCTGTGCCGTGCTGTTCCGAGCCTTGCTGTGTCGTGCAATTTTGGGCGATCCCATTCCGTGAGACCCTTTTCATCTACTAAAGAAAGAAAGCTGCCAGATCAGATTGGTGGATTTCTTTTTTTGTACGTGATGTTTCTTTCTCCAACTTGGCAAGGCCATCTTTGTTGATGTTAATGGCGCCTGTGCATTGCTGCTACTGTTACTGCTGCAGTAGCAGCAGCAACATCATCCCTGCGGTTTCTTGTCCCTTTCTCCGTGACTCAGTTTCGCACGTCACCGACGGCATTCAATGGTTCCATGGTTCAATGGTCCCACAGACAGTTTGCAGTCTGTCGAAGAAGGCGTAATCTTGCTGCAGTGCGTTGTTCCTCTTGCCACTCTGCACGCCGCTTCATTTCGTGGCTCGTGCCTTGGTTCCAATGGCTGTTCTGCACGACCTGCAAGAGGAGGCGCCGGCGTGCAGCTGGCACTGTGTCCTGTGCTGCGCTGCTCAGCGGCGAAACGTTTGGCTTCGAGCAGCGCAGCACAGGAAACAATGCCAGTTGTGCCTCAGCAAGCTTTTGAACTCTAGTGGTTCCGCAAGTGCAGGAAACAGTTGGTGGGTTCCTTGCACTGTATGCACCTTAACCCTGTGCCTTTCAGCATTTTGTTCTGCATAAAATTGTTGCGATTCAGTCAGTCTCGCCCACAGACTGGCTTATCCACCTATGCTGCTCGTTGTTGGCCCTAGCGTCATCCACCTTCACTCACATCTCGCAACTGGGAACACAGCTGGATATTAATGTCTTGGACGTCCTGAAGAGATCTACGTGATGGTTGCTTGGCAAGGGCGGCCGCTTCCCCTCTTGTGCATGTGCCTGAGAATGCAGCCAGGGATGGGGGCCATGTTGTTCCAGGCTCTGATTCATGCAAGCCGGCGCCTCTTTTCCTTGTCTCTGCCCTCCACTAGAATAACATGGCCACGGGCCCAGGGCATGGCTCTCTCTCTCTCTCTCTCTCTCTCTCTCTCTCTCTCTCTCTGTGTCTCAACCGCCGCCCTCTTTCCAAGCCTATCTGGTGGTCTGCATTCCCAAGGTTGGGTTGTTCAGGTCTGTCCCCTGCATTTTCCATGGAGAAATGCAGAATTGTGCAATGTGCTGAGCACGTTAGGTCTGCGGAAGCTGCAGTGTTGACGGCGAGCGGTGCAGGTTTGTCTTTGGGTCCGCGCAAAGGAGGTCCCACACACAATGCAAGTGCACTCAGATGTTTCGCAGAACATTGAAGAGATTCAAACTCATATTTGTCTCGTGCGTAATTTAATGTCGCTCAAGTGTATGCTGTGTGAGCAGTGCGGCCCTTCCTATGGGTCACCATGGCTAAAGTCCATGGAAACTGCATGCTGCATTCCCTTGCCTTGAGCCCCCTTCCAACCTCCCTCCACCGCCCCTCCTCAACAACACGATGATAACGATGCCGAAGAATGAAGGAATTGTGAGGCACGAACATGGTTGGCTGGGGATAACGGTTTTCACTTGACGTTGTGCCACGTGATCGAGGATGGGAAGGTTCTCAACTGCATTTCCCGGACAATCTCGCCTTTGCGGCGTAGTTCTGGGCCAATCATGGCAGAGCATCATGCTCAAAGCTCAGGCAGGCTGCATGCATGCAGCATGCGTGATGCAAGCTTCATGTTCACGCTGCTTCATGTTCATGTTGCTGCATGTTCTACAATTCTTCCTTCACTCATCCCCCCCCCCCCCCCCCCCCCCCCCCCCTTCTCTGCCCGTCTTTCCTTATTCTGATGGCACAGATGTCGAAGCTGCTCCATCTCCCACGGGATCGGATACCTCAGCGAAGAGCTTCACTTCGGAGGATAAACCAGCAGCTGCTGCTGAGGCACCGGCGACAGCAGCACCTGCTGCTGTAGTAGAGAAGCCAGCGGAACCAGAAACAGCTGCAGTAGCTCCAGAAGAGCCTGCCCCTCTGCAGCAGCCTGAGCCAGCAGAGGCTGCAACAGAGCCAGCTCCAGTGGAGCAGCCCAAGGCAGCAAAGGACGGAGCAGAGCCTGCTGCTGCACCGCAAACCGTAAAGCCCGTTGAAGCAGCACCTGCTGAAGAAGCCCCGGCCCCAGTAACAGCTGCTGCGGCAGCACCTGCATCTGTAGTAGCAGCTGCTGCAGCACCTGTGACGGAGAAGTCAGAGGAGAAGGCTGTCAGTGTTGACTCTACTCCCTCTCCCACAGAATCAGCAGCTGCTGCTGCTCCTCCTCCTGCTGCTCCTGCTGCTGATGTTGCTGCTCCAGCACCAGTCGCTGCTGATGCTCCATCATCAGCTGCTGCAGCTGCTCCAGCAGCCGCACCAGCAGCGGCTACTCCTGCACCAGCAGCAGATAGACCAGCTCCTACTGTGACTGCTGAAGCAGCAGCAGCACCAGCAGCAGCAGCAGCAGCGCCACAGCAATCATCTGTAGAAGGTTCAAGCACAGAGAAGAGCACAGGCAGTGTAGAAGCGAAGAAGGAGACGACGACGGCGGCAGCGGTTGTAACAAACGGGCCTTCCTCATCGTCGTCGGAGCAAAAGCAACCTGAGGTGTGTGTGAGTGCGTGTGAGTGTGTGTGAGTGTGTGTGAGTGTGTGCGAGTGTGTGTGAGTGTGTGTGAGTGGCGTAGCTGACTGTTGTTGCCGTTAAATCGGCCTCCTAAATGCGCACTGCACCAAAGCTTCCTCTCAGCCGTGTCTGTGAGTTAGCACAGCAGGCTGCTGTGCTGGTGACCTAGCGAAGCTGGACTGTGTTCTTCTACGGCCATCTCCAAAGAGTTCAGAAAGATATAATCCTGCCCGTGTGGCGTGAGGCCTTGGCCAATGTACGTCACGCCCACTGGAAAACCCTTTTTCTTCAGCTGCATCAGTGCTGTAGACTATTGGTCACTCCGCAAGACACCGTTCCTGTGCTCTGTGGCCGAGGGCTGGCTGTTGTGACAGAAAGAACCAATACATCCCCCCAGCCCCCCCCCTCCCCCCCCCCTGGCTGCTGCTCGCCGCTCTGAATGGAAGAAATGGAGCGATGCCTGCGTTTCCTGCGGTGCCAGAGACGACAGCGGTGTGTGAGACGACAGTGGTGTGTGAGACGACAGTGGTGTGTGAGACGACAGTAGTGTGTGAGACGACAGTGGTGTGTGAGACGACAGTGGTGTGTGAGACGACAGTGGTGTGTGAGACAACAGCGGTGTGTGAGACGACAGTGGTGTGTGAGACGACAGTGGTGTGTGAGACGACAGTAGTGTGTGAGACGACAGTGGTGTGTGAGACGACAGTGGTGTGTGAGACGACAGTGGTGTGTGAGACGACAGTGGTGTGTGAGACGACAGTGGTGTGTGAGACGACAGTGGTGTGTGAGACGACAGTGGCTCCATGAACTATAGTGGTGCCTGTGCTGCATGTGACGCCGACCGATGCAACACCAGTCATTCCTCATACCCCTGTGACGACTGCTGTGCCTGCCATTGCTTGCGACACCATTCACTCCTCCTACTCCAACGACGACTGCTGTGCCTGCCATTGCTTGCGACGACTGTGATGCCAGTTATGCCTGGGACGACTGTCTTGCCTGGGATGACTGTCTTGCCTGGGATGACTGTCTTGCCTGGGATGACTGTCTTGCCTGGGATGACTGTCTTGCCTGGGATGACTGTCTTGCCTGGGATGACTGTCTTGCCTGGCACGCGTGCAACGCCTGCCACGACTGCCATGTCCGTGACTCCTGTGATGCCACTGATTCCTTTGATGGGAGTGTCGCATGCGACGTATCTCGCCTCCGACGCCTGCTACACTGCGACTCCTGCTACACTGCGACGCCTGCTACACTGCGACGCCTGCTACACTGCGACGCCTGCTACACTCCGACGCCTGCTACACTGCGACACCTGCTACACTGCGACTCCTGCTACACTGCGACGCCTGCTACACTGTGACGCCTGCTACACTGCGACGCCTGCTACACTGTGACTCCTGCCATGCCTGCGGCTCCTATTTGGCCTCACATGACTGCAGTGCCGACCAATCGTGAAAGGAAATTTGTCGGACCATGATCACGACATGCCATGAAAATCGCCTGTCCGTTCTCTTAGGTTTCCACTGCGTGCGCTCCATGCATAACAACGCAGCATGCTTGGACAACACTGTGTGCCCTGCCACTGTCAGAGCTGCTGTGATATGGTGTGGCTTGGGTACGCGCTACTGCACCGTTGGCTGCAATGACGGTTTCCTGAGCATTGTGGTGGCATGTACCGTTACTTCATGATCTGCTGCAATGTCTTAGCCTGTCTGTCTCTGCTACTGCTCTTGTCCTTGCTGTTCTTTGGTACTGCTGCCTGCATTTCCTGCTGATTCGCTGCTGCTTCTGCTGCTCTCTCCCCCCCCCCCCCCCCACCCGTTCCCTGTCCCTGTTCTTTCTCCCTTCCAAAACTTTCTGCACAACTTGGTATGTGCGTCCTTACACATGTGCAGCAGACAGAGAAGGCGCCGTCGAACAACGTGCTGGTGGCTGCCACCCTCGAGCCGGAGCCGGTGTCGTGTGGCGGCGTCATGTGCTGGCTCATGGGCTGGGGCCGTTGACCAACCCAGGCACGGTTACCTGCGCACACTCTCACTTTCTGTCCTGAGCTTGGAGTCCATATGTTGGCTGCCGTTGCTGCGAATCGTGGACATCACACAAATCGTGGTTGAAGTGTTGCTGTCGAGAACAAAGGCGTGAGGATGAGGAGACTGAAGGTCTCACCATGCAAATACCACTCCACGCAATCTCAGAGAAACAGGCCAAGAAAGGAACCTCAACTTCCATCGTGCAGATGGCCATTGGAGTGGCCGAAGGGGGCCGGTGGCATCCGAATGACGGCCAACCAAGTCGTCGTCCCTCCCTGGCACTTGCATTTGTGTGGTGGATGGACCTGCTCCGACTAGCGTGAGGGATGCGTCTCGCGTCTTTGGGACCTAGATTCACTAGGGTCAGGGCAGTACTATGACTTGCACTTGTTTTCTTTCTTCCATCAGTAGCTAGACTCTAGGTGAAGGTTATGGGACTCTGATTCTGCTTTGTGTAGCACTTTCCTTGTCACATATGTTGGATGGTCTTGCGCGGTTGTGCTATTGGTCATTCCAGAAAGGCAACTGTTCACATAGTGGTGCCTCACCACCACATAGAGGGCTTGAGGAACAATCCACTCATTGGCTGCGACTTATGCTGGAAGAAAGGTGGTGACTGCCCACTCTGACTCATTGGTAGACAGGGCAGGAGCTGGGTTTGAGCATTTCCGGACACTGGAGTGAAGGGGCAAGAATCTATTTCTGGTGTACCATGGGCATAAACATCGCATACAGGAGCCCGCTGGGGCAGTGGGATAATGAGATCACACCCCTATCTGCCGCTGATCGATGGATTGCAGAGGACACTTTGCTTCGACTTTTTGAAAAGCGTATGAGAAAGCAACTCCGCACCTTACGGATGAGAGGGCGTGTGTGCACTTAAGCGCACCGTGACTGCAACATTCATGTGTGTGCCGCGGGGGACGGACCACCACTCAGTAAGCTCAAGCCTCTTTATCTCATGTGCTGGAGTGGGGAAAAACAAAGCCATTTGAGAATCACAACAGTTTGGCAAGGGCATACATTCACACTTGCAACACAGAAAAAAGTTCAACGATGCTTACATCATCGTAGCACATACTGGAGTGCATGCAGCACGTGTGGGCACACAACGAAGCTTGCAACGTCATCCTCCCCACTAGTCTTGAGTGGGAGGAGAAGAGAAGCATCCTAGAATGCCGCGCCGGCGGCCAGATCCCGAAATTGCAACAGAGATTTTGGCGGACTCGAGCCGCGGCACGATCTCGGAGAAGCTGGGTCTCTCTTCCGGGTCGTTGTGCCAGCAGTCCTCCATCAGCCTAGCAAACGAGGGAGGGCACTTGTCCGGTATCTCCGGCCGCTGCTTCTTCTGTGCAACTGAGAACGCAACCTGCGGCACAACCAAGGCCAAAAAAGAGGACACATCTGACAGGGTGAAGTCACATCGCCCATTCATTGTCTCGCCCTAAAAAAGATGTGAGGTGCAACGTTGAAGGCTCACAGAGTTTTCTGCCCTCCAGAATCTGGAACGTGGCACAGTGGCTGCCAGTTGCAAGCAGAAAGCAAAAAGGGGAATCTAGTCATGCCTCATGACCCGGGTTCTAGACCCTTGAAGATGAATGGGAGACCTGTGCCCCCCCCCCCCCCCCCCCCCATGTGTGACAACCCCAACATAGCAACCCGCATGTGTACAGACCCAGGACAAGCGCACCTGCATGGGCGTGGTTGTGGCGCCATACGGAACCTCCCCCGTGACCAACTCCCACAGAACGATGCCAAAACTGAACACGTCAGATTTCGGGTGTCTTGGACCTTTTGAATGGATGCACTCGGGAGCCATCCACCTGCACGTGCCATGCCATGTGCCATGCCATGTGCCATGCCATGTGTCATGCCATGTGCCATGCCATGTGCCATACTATGTGCCATGCCATGTGGTGCCATGTGGTGCGATGTGAGCAGGTGGCGAAGCATGCCCCTCCGAACGGAAGTAATGTGGAGTGACAAGTTGGCAGTGCTCTGATTATGCCATGCAATGCTGATGATGTGCAATGTGATGCAAAGCTAACAAAATTAAAATAGACCCAGGAAAGTTTTGAACAAATTGAAGAATCACAAAACTGACGAAATTCCTAGAAAACGGATTTGATGATCAGTAGGGCAAAATGCTATGTGTTGCGTTGCGCAGCAATGCCATGCCATGTGACGTCGTGGAATGCAAAGCAATACCATGCAGTCTAATCAGATGCAATGCGATATGGTGCGGCACGAAGTCATGTGGTGACATGCAATGCCATGCAATCCAAACCTACGTCATGGGATGCGATGCGATGCGATCCGACGTGATGCGATGCGATGCGATGCGATGTGATGCGATGCGATGCGATGCGATGCGATGCGATCCGATGCGATGCGATGCGATGCGATGCGATGCGATGCGATGTGATGCAATGCGATGTGATGCAATGCGATGCGATGTGATGTGGTGTGATGTGATGCAATTCGATGCCTTGCGGTGAGATCCAATGCAATGTGATGAGACACAATGTGCTGCAATGCAATGCCATGGGATGCAATGCAATGCCATGCCAAATACACACAGTACCATGCCATGTCATGCCATGCCATGCCATGCCATGCCATGCCATGCCATGCCATGCCATACCATGCCATGCCATGCCATGCCATGCCATGCAAGGCATTGCACTGCATTGCAACTCAATGCAACGGAATGTAGGGACACTGAACGGGTGAAGACCGACAAGGGCGAAGACTATCCGTCATAACGTCCAAAGTAGGCATCGTTGGAATGTCTATGGATAAACGCAGATCCATCATGTGCTTTGCATGGCCTACCATGCCATGTCATGCCACAACATGCCATGCCATGCCATGCCATGCTACACCATGCCATTCCATGCCACGACATGTCATTCCATGCCATGCCATGCCATTCCATGCCATGCCATGCCATGCCATGCCATGCCATGCCATGCCATGCCATCCCATACCATGCCAAACCATGGCATGCAATGTCACAAAATGGCACGCCCATCTGTTTAGTGTCGAAAGGACTTGTGCATGCAAGCTCTTGCATTGATCCACAACACAACATAGACTGCTACAGCATGCCATACACAAGCACGCACCATGAAGGAAACATCCCCCCCCCCCCCCGCCCCACCCACCACCACATGGTGGGTGGTGGGTGGTTAAAAAAACGCCTCATTTTCCAGCCATACGGGCGTTTTAAACGCTGTCATACGTTGACGGCGTTAAAAACGGCCGTATATATCCAAACTTGGAAATTTTTTTTTTTTAAATCATCTCAATCGGCGTCCCGAACCTACTTTCAGACCCAAACCGGAAGTTTACCCCTACCCTTCATACTCAAGAAAAGAATTCCCGCACTGGCCAATTGGTCAGTGGGGGAGTTCGTTTCTGAAGTATGAAGGGTAGGGGTCATTCATGGTGACATGGTGACATGTCATGAATGGCATGATAACTTCATGACAAGACAGTGACATGACATGTTGGTGGTGGGCGGCCCCCTGCAGGGGGCCCGGGTGGGGGGAGGGGGGGTAAAATTTTAACGGGAGGAAAAAAGGAGGCGAATCGTTGCAAAATGAGGCCGTTAATAATGCAGCGTTATTTTCAGCGTTAAAAACGATGAGGCGTTTTTTCAACCATAGCCAAACACCACACACCACACACCGCCCCACCACACACCGCCCCACCACACACC
>SZWC01002089.1:173592-195073 GCA_023375785.1 Penium margaritaceum | reverse complement strand
AAAACACGGGCAGCGGAAGAGGGAGGCAAAGGGGGTGCACTCGCAGAGCACCCTGCAATGTGATAAAGATCATCGACGACCGTCCCACTGAGGACGGTCTCCTCGGTGTCGCGCACAAAGATGCGAGCATCGGCAGCCGTGTGCGTGACACCGAGGCCCATCTTGGTGCAGGCACGGACAGACAGCAGGCTGAGTTCCAGATCAGGGACAAAAAGGACGTCGGAGATGTATACGGGACCAGCTGGCCCGGTGAACTGCACAACCCCAACACCCTGGACAGGGACCTCATGGCCAGCTGCAGTGCGAACAGAGCGAACAGCGCCAACGGGATGCAAGACAACAAAGGCGTCACGACGACACGTCATGTGATGGGTGGCACCAGAGTCCACGACCCATGTGGCATCTGTGACCCGTGTACAAGGGGCAACGTGGCACTCGGCGACGGAACAAGGCGCGGCAGCAGGCCGCTCGGCAGGCGACGCGGCAAGACGAGTAGCGGAGCGGACATGAGACGCATGCAACCAAGACGTGTCATCGGGTCCGTCACGCGCACACTGCTGGGCATGGGGACCAACACATACATCACCACGCAACGACACGGACAGTCCACAGGCAGTAGGACCCCTCGACTCAGTCAAGTCACTCGCACCTCCCTGAGATGAGCGTAGGGCGAGAAGCTGGTGAAGCTCCGCGATCGTCCGGTCGCGCTCGGCGAGCGCCTGGTCGCGAGGATCAGCGGAGGAGCCTGCTGTGGCGGCGGACTCCTCTGGGACGGCTGCGGTAGTGGCGGCCGAGCGGGCGGTCGCACCGGACGTCTGGCGCATGCGCGCCTCGTGCGCCTGCTGCAGCCCACGGGTGACCTTGGCCCAATCCAGTGGACGTCCTATCAGGCGAGTGCAGTCGGGATAGCGATGGTCACCACCGCAGTTGAAGCGCACGAGGCGACGTCCCGTCGTGCTGCTAGAGCCGCTGCTGCTGCTGTTGCCGCCGCTGCTGCTGCTGCTGCTCCCGCTGCTGTTGCTGCGGCTGCCGCTGCCAGTGCTGGTGCCGCTGCTGGTCCCGCCGCTGCTACCACCACCCGACGCTCTGCGACCCTTCTTCCCCTGCGCTGGAGCCGCCGTTGCTGTAGACGGAGGGGTGGGCGACGCGGCGGCAACTACAGTTGAAGCGGTGCTGCGGCGAGCGCGGTTCGCGGCG
Organism: Penium margaritaceum; assembly: GCA_023375785.1. Lineage (NCBI taxonomy): Eukaryota > Viridiplantae > Streptophyta > Zygnematophyceae > Desmidiales > Peniaceae > Penium > Penium margaritaceum. Next base: position 193,876 of record SZWC01002089.1, on the reverse strand, counting down.
TCCATGCCTGCCACATCCAGAAAGTGGAGAGTGGCCCAGCGCAGCATGGTCCCGTCGCTCGCCATGTTGCGAAGCAGCGTCTGGTCGAAGTTGCTGAAGACGCGTGCGTAGTCGGGGTGAATGCCGTAGAGGATGACCTGGAGGGCAGGGTATTGCGCAGGGGCGTCGTCCCCAAGATCCTCGTACAACTGGATCGCCCGGCGCCAGTAATCGGCTGCAGACTCCTGAGCAGTCTGGCAGAGGGAGTTGAAGTCGGCGAGGCGCTGGGATGTCAACGCCAAGGTGGCGCCCTCAAACAAAGTGACGGCCAGTGCCCATGCCGCGCAAGGGTCAGCTCCTGAGCCGGTCAACGAATCGCCAAGGAACCGACTGAAGTCCTTGGTGAAGTCCGGGGCGGCCTTCATCAGGCCGGAGGCTGCGCGGACTGCCATGTGTGTCTGAGCGGGGTCAGACGCCTGATATGGTGCGAGGTAGTAGGGGAGGACTCCCTCGCTCATGGCCCACATGCGAAAGCGTGGCTCCCAGGACTTGAAGTCGTTCCCAGTCCGGAAGACGGGCGGGTCTGACTCAAACCACTTGGGTGGCTTGACCGTCGGNNNNGAGCTCGGGTCAGCGTTGGAGCTGGAGTTGGTCCCCTGGAGGGCTGCATTGGCCTCACGCGCTCTGCGACGCGCCTCCAGGCGGATGAGGCACGCTCGGAGCACCTCTTCCTCGCCCTCCTCGCCGGAGTCGGAGAGGTTCTCCGCGACTTCGTCACCATTCCCGCCGTGAGCAAGGTGACCCTCGCTCGGGTCAGTCGACGGACGCTGCTGCTGCTGCTGGGGCAGCAAGCCCCTGATCATATCCTGTAGTTCGGCCACCTGCCTCGTCAAGGTATCGCGGCTCTCCGCCTGTAGGTCCGCCAGTGCGCGCACTTGGCGCGCCAATGTAGTCGGGCTCGGCGGTCGCTGCTGCTGCTGCTGCAGCGGTGGCTGCTGGTGTTGTGGCGGCGGCTGCTACTGTCGCTGCTGCTGTAGCAGTGGTTGCTGTTGCTGTAATGGCGGCTGCTGTTGCTACTGCTGCTGCTGCTGCGTTTGCTGCTGCCGCTGTGGTGATGATGGTGGTGGTCGACGTTGACCGCTGACGGCGCTGCCCTCGGCAGCTGCGTCTGCAGCCATGCTGGAGGAGGTTTGCTTCGGCATGACAACCGGTTTCATCCCCTGTTTTTCTCCTCCGCGGTAGTTCTCCGCGGAGCGTCTCCACGGAACCGGCCTTCCGCGGAACTTCCTCCCCGTGGAACTCCTCCGCGGAGCGTTTCCGCGGATACTTTCCGCGGTGAGCTTCACCGCAGAGGCTTACCGCGGGTCACCGCGGATCACCGCGGATTACCCCCGATGACCGCGGAGTACCGTGGTTTACCGCGGTTCACCGCGGATTTCCGCGGTTGACCGCGGTCACCGCGGTCGCGCCGATGTAGAACACGGGCTGCTGAGGTCCGCGGTCGACACGTTCCGCACCCGCAGCTCCGCGGTCGCAGGTCCGCGGCGAGCAGCGCCGATGTTTTTCCTGCACGGCCGCGGAGGTGGAGCTGCGCGGAGGTGGAGCTGCGGCGGAGCTGTGCGGATCCGCGGAACACCGCGGATTTTGGACTGGAAATCGTCACAGCGGGGTGGCGAACGCGGAACGCTGAGTGCCTCCGCGGCACTCGACGTGTGTTCCAATGCGGTCGCACGGTTGCCGTGCTCGCCGCGGACGCTTTGTCACCGCGGAGCACCGCGGAACGACCGCGGAACGACCGCGAATCGACCGCGGAAGGTATCCGCGGATTGACCGTGGACCGCGGATTGACCGCGGATTGACCGCGGATCGACCGCGAATTGACCGCGGATTTTATAAAAAGCGGTCGAGGTGGTGGTGGGCCCTCCCAGGACATTCCGCCGAGACCGTGGACACTGCTGCTGCTGCTCCTCAAGGCAACGGCTGCGGTTGCACACGGCTTCTTCGGCTGCTGCGTCTCTGCTGCGCAGCTATGCGAGCACTGGCTCGCTGCTCTGATACCATGAAAGACAGCTCCTAGCACTGCTGTTGCTAGCGTGGCAACGCAAGCCAGCTAGCTAACTCACTAGCACTCACAGGTGGAGGTGAGAACAGCAAGGGGTTGGCTAGGGACACAAACACAAGTGTCAGAAGCTGCAACTGTTTGAATGTGCAGAGAGAGATGAAAACTGAGGTCTGGCCAACCTATATAGTGCCACGGACCTAGTGGATGCGCACACGCACACACACAGCGCACAACGACGCTATTTTTCTAGCAGGACAAAACAGTGGCAAAAACACAGTTTTGGTCACAATTCCCTGCAGACTCGTCAGAACGACGAGCCGTTTGAACCAGAACGGCCACGTCGACGAGATCTACATCCTGATAGGCTGCACGCCTATGTGCTCTGACACAGCACGAGTCCACAAAATACGGAAGTCTTCTGGGCGCCCGTCGCCACCGGTTGCCGACCTGCTGCCGCCGTCGCCTGTCTCAGGGATCTGCACGTGAATGGACATGAACCGAGGGGTCACCGTAAGCTGTGTACGACACACACAACAACATTAACGACTATGAATCACAGGTCAAGGAAACTTTGTTGCGGACAAAACTTTGCATAACAAATCTTGACAAAACCAATGTTTTTTTTTGGGTTACATAGTAACCTTATTGCATTCACTTTCTTTGTGGAAATCTCAATTTTATGATTGGTTCGTGCCGAACAAGTTTCTCGCCGACGGTCGGTCGCCCCTTCTGAGGCCGGACAGAACACCGTTGTGTGTTGTTTCCGGGACAGAAACGGAAAGTGGTAATGTAAATCATGAAATGAAGGTGTAAATAGCTTGGGAAAAAGACGATAATAAAGGATTTGAATGCCACAATTTATTGCGCGTACATGTATAGACAGAAAAGGAGGTTGGTTAAATCGCCGACATATTGTGACGTATAAGTAATGTGGAATGCATTGATGTATGTATGGTGTCACTTTTTCAGCACATTGTAAATATTTTGATTTATTTTTTTCCTCTTTTAATTCCTACATGTTTCATGGGATGTGTACTTGTGTGATTTGAATGATTACATGGCCATTTACGTGAACATTTTTGCTACAATGAACGGAAATTTTTGTCATCTTTTTCGTGGGTCAACCTCGAAAAAGGGCTGGCAGAAAGTGTACTGAATAAGGTCTATTCAGTTGTTAATTGTGTACTTCTAATGAGTGTTATTTCCAGAAAACTGGGCAGCATTTTGAGTGTCATAATTTGTTGCGCGTATTTGTATAGACAGAAAAGGAGGTTGGTTAAATCGTGGACATATTGTGACGCATAAGTAATGTGGAATGCATTCTTGTATGTATGGTGTCACTTCTTCAGCACATTGTAAATATTTTGATCTCGTTTTGTTCTCTTTTCATTCCTATATGTTTCATGAAATGTGTACTTGTGTAATTCGAACGAATACATGGTCATTTATGTGGACATTTTTGCTACAATGAACGGACATTTGTGTCATCTTTTTCGTGGGTCAACCTCGAGAAAGTGCTGGAAGAAAGTGTAGTGAATGTGGTCTATTCAGTTGTTATCTATGTACCTCTTATGAGTGTTTTTCCAGAAAAATTGGGCAGCATTTACCCTACACCTGTATCACTCTCACTATCTCTCTACCTGGCTATCTCTATACCTTTCCACCTCTCCATAAGCACTACTCTTGTGCATGTACTGCATGCCAACACGTGCTAATTTTGAAGTAATCCACACCTCACTACTTTGCAACTTGTGTCACTAGAACGCAAGTTATGTCTTAAAAATTTTGGCAGCATTTTCCCTACACCTGGATCACTTTAAGTACCCTTCTACCTGCCTACCTCTATACATTTTTACTCCTGTATATTGCTATGTTGTGCATGTAATGCATGCTACCTCGTAAAAAAATTCGGCAGCATTTCTCCTACATTACCAGAACTTTAACTACCTACCTAGCTATCTACCTATGTACATGTTTACCTCACTACCTTGTTATCAGTCTATCTGCTCTTGTTTTGTGTTTCTAATTGTTGACATGTGAATCTATGTTATGGAACAACGCCGCACATATGGTGCGTACAAGATGGAGCAATATCGCTCCAAGGCAACCTCTGATGGGTTGTTGGGAAATGATGTCTGCTTGCATCATCCCGACAGGAAAAGATTGATGGAACATTACACTTACCTCCTTACCTAGCTCACCTGTGATGTGTGTTGTGTTCGGTTTGTATCTTCATGGTTGTCAGATGTGTAGCATGCATACGTGCGGGAATGTCCACGAGCACGACACCTATTCACGTCTAAACAAATCTGCCACGACGACATACGGCACATCATGCCTACGCTCTAGCATACGTGAACGGCCAACGGTGAGGAACAACACTTCGTGAGATGCGGTGCCTACACAACCTAGAACAAGACCACGACGTACATTGGTCCTTCACAGGTTCCTCCAGTCACCCGGCGGACTTTCCTGTTAAGGGTGGTGGATTCCCCATAGTACCCCAATGCCATGTGCTATCAAACCCTGCTCCACATTCTACCCACAAACATTGTGGTGATGCCAGGCATAACGCACCTGAAGGCCACGGTTGTACTTTGTTGTTCAAAGTAATGAACGTGGGAAACATGTCATCCATGAAAATTTTGCACCATGTCATAATTCGTCTGGGATGCGAGGTCGGTATGTTCAGCGTGTCATACGTCGTCAGATTGTCTTCACCGCAATGTGTGGCATGCATACGTGCGGGAATGTCCACGAGCACGACACCTATTCACGTCTAAAAAAATCTGCCATGACGACATACGGCACATCATGCCTACCCTCTAGCATACGTGAACGGCCAACGGTGAGGAACAACGCTACGTGAGATGCGGTGCCTACACAACCTAGAACGAGACCACGACATACATTGGTCCTTCACAGGTTCCTCCAGTCACCCGGCGGACTTTCCCATTAAGGGTGGTGGATTTCCCATAGTACCCCAATGCCACGCGCTATCAAACCCTGCTCCACATTCTACCCACAAACACTGTGGTGATGCCCGGCATAACGCACCTGAAGGCCACGGTTGAACGTTGTTGTGCAAAGTAATGAACGTGGGAAACATGTCATCCATGAAAATTTTGCACCATGTCATAATTCGTCTGGGATGCGAGGTCGGTATGTTCAGCATGTCATACGTCGTCAGAATGTCGTCACCGCAATGTGTGGCAGGCATACGTGCGGGAATGAGCACGAGCACGACACCTATTCACGTCTAACCAAATCTGCCACGACGACATACGGCACATCATGCGTACCCTCTAGCATACGTGAACGGCCAACGGTGAGGAACAACGCTACGTGAGATGCGGTGCCTACACAACCTAGAACGAGACCACGACGTACATTGGTCCTTCACAGGTTCCTCCAGTCACCCGGCGGACTTTCCCGTTAAGGGTGGTGGATTTCCCATAGTACCCCAATGCCACGCGCTATCAAACCCTGCTCCACATTCTACCCACAAACACTGTGGTGATGCCAGGCATAACGCACCTGAAGGCCACGGTTGTACTTTGTTGTTCAAAGTAATGAACGTGGGAAACATGTCATCCATGAAAATTTTGCACCATGTCATAATTCGTCTGGGATGCGAGCTCGGTATGTTCAGCATGTCATACGTCGTCAGATTGTCTTCACCGCAATGTGTGGCATGCATACGTGCGGGAATGTCCACGAGCACGACACCTATTCACGTCTAAACAAATCTGCCATGACGACATACGGCACATCATGCCTACCCTCTAGCATACGTGAACGGCCAACGGTGAGGAACAACACTTCGTGAGATGCGGTGCCTACACAACCTAGAACAAGACCACGACGTACATTGGTCCTTCACAGGTTCCTCCAGTCACCCGGCGGACTTTCCCATTAAGGGTGGTGGATTTTCCATAGTACCCCAATGCCACGCGCTATCAAACCCTGCTCCACATTCTACCCACAAACACCGTGGTGATGCCAGGCATAACGCACCTGAAGGCCACGGTTGTACTTTGTTGTTCAAAGTAATGAACGTGGGAAACATGTCATTCATGAAAATTTTGCACCATGTCATAATTCGTCTGGGATGCGAGGTCGGTATGTTCAGCGTGTCATACGTCGTCAGAATGTCTTCACCGCAATGTGTGGCATGCATACGTGCGGGAATGTCCACGAGCACGACACCTATTCACGTCTAAAAAAATCTGCCATGACGACATACGGCACATCATGCGTACGCTCTAGCATACGTGAACGGCCAACGGTGAGGAACAACGCTACGTGAGATGCGGTGCCTACACAACCTAGAACGAGACCATGACATACATTGGTCCTTCACAGGTTCCTCCAGTCACCCGGCGGACTTTCCCATTAAGGGTGGTGGATTTCCCATAGTACCCCAATGCCACGCGCTATCAAACCCTGCTCCACATTCTACCCACAAACACCGTGATGATGCCAGGCATAACGCACCTGAAGGGAACGGTTGTACTTTGTTGCTCAAAGTAATGAACGTGGGAAACATATCATCCATGAAATTTTTGCACCATTTCAAAATTCGTCTGGGATGCGAGGTCGGTATGTTCAGCATGTCATACGTCGTCAGAATGTCGTCACCGCAATGTGTGGCATGCATACGTGCGGGAATGTGCACGAGCACGACACCTATTCACGTCTAAACAAATCTGCCACGACGACATACGGCACATCATGCGTACCCTCTAGCATACGTGAACGGCCAACGGTGAGGAACAACACTTCGTGAGATGCAGTGCCTACACAACCTAGAACAAGACCACGACGTACATTGGTCCTTCACAGGTTCCTCCAGTCACCCGGCGGACTTTCCCGTTAAGGGTGGTGGATTTCCCATAGTACCCCAATGCCACGCGCTATCAAACCCTGCTCCACATTCTACCCACAAACACTGTGGTGATGCCAGGCATAACGCACCTGAAGGCCACGGTTGTACTTTGTTGTTCAAAGTAATGAACTTGGGAAACATGTCATCCATGAAAATTTTGCACCATATCATAATTCGTCTGGGATGCGAGGTCGGTATGTTCAGCATGTCATACGTCGTCAAAATGTCTTCACCGCAATGTGTGGCATGCATACGTGCGGGAATGTCCATGAGCACGACACCTATTCACGTCTAAATAAATCTGCCATGACGACATACGGCACATCATGCCTACGCTCTAGCATACGTGAATGGCCAATGGTGAGGAACAACGCTACGTGAGATGCGGTGCCTACACAACCTAGAACAAGACCACGACGTACATTGGTCCTTCACAGGTTCCTCCAGTCACCCGGCGGACTTTCCCGTTAAGGGTGGTGGATTTCCCATAGTACCCCAATGCCACGCGCTATCAAACCCTGCTCCACATTCTACCCACAAACACCATGGTGATGCCAGGCATAACGCACCTGAAGGCCACGGTTGTACTTTGTTGTTCAAAGTAATGAACTTGGGAAACATGTCATCCATGAAAATTTTGCACCATGTCATAATTCGTCTGGGATGCGAGGTCGGTATGTTCAGCATGTCATACGTCGTCAAAATGTCTTCACCACAATGTGTGGCATGCATACGTGCGGGAATGTCCACGAGCACGACACCTATTCACGTCTAAACAAATCTTCCATGACGACATACGGCACATCATGCCTACGCTCTAGCATACGTGAATGGCCAATGGTGAGGAACAACGCTACGTGAGATGCGGTGCCTACACAACCTAGAACGAGACCACGACGTACATTGGTCCTTCACAGGTTCCTCCAGTCATCCGGCGGACTTTCCCGTTAAGGGTGGTGGATTTCCCATAGTACCCCAATGCCACGCGCTATCAAACCCTGCTCCACATTCTACCCACAAACACCGTGATGATGCCAGGCATAACGCACCTAAAGGGCACGGTTGTACTTTGTTGCTCAAAGTAATGAACGTGGGAAACATGTCATCCATGAAAATTTTGCACCATGTCATAATTCGTCTGGGATGCGAGGTCGGTATGTTCAGCATGTCATACGTCGTCAGAATGTCGTCACCGCAATGTGTGGCATGCATACGTGCGGGAATGTCCACGAGCAGGACACCTATTCACGTCTAAACAAATCTGCCACGACGACATACGGCACATCATGCCTACGCTCTAGCATACGTGAAAGGCCAACTGTGAGGAAAAACACTTCGTGAGATGCGGTGCCTACACAACCTAGAACAAGACCACGACGTACATTGGTCCTTCACAGGTTCCTCCAGTCACCCGGCGGACTTTCCCGTTAAGGGTGGTGGATTTCCCATAGTACCCCAATGCCACGCGCTATCAAACCCTGCTCCACATTCTACCCACAAACACTGTGGTGATGGTTTGCATTCATCGTGTTGAGTACATGTTTGTCTCATGTAGAAAAATGTTAGGTCGATCTGTTGTCGACAATCTTGCTTGTACCCATATCAATGAAAGATATGAATGTGCGGTATGTTGTCACGAGTGGATTGTAACACAGTATGTCCTTTTTGAAAAGTTAGTCAAAATGTGTTGCATGTAGTTGGAAGAGCGAAGTGTCGATATGTATTCATCAATATGTCGGATCAGCCATGATGCCTTGACACGTCGGATGACGATTTGTCGGGCGACAACAGATATTCAGCGCCACTGTCAGTAATCGTTGCAGGTGGGCTGCTTGGATCATGTGATGTCCCAACCTGCAAATCAGATGAAAAACGTATATTGGTTGACAGGGACAACAAGTATGCCATGACAGAGTTGTACGAGCTTGCTCAAACAATGGAGCCAGATAGCGTACCGTGCCTGACTGGACTGGGCTGTCACCATAACCAGGTGGGCTTGTGACATATGCGTGTGGCGGTGTTGACAAACGGCGCTGCAGCGCGGGACACAACCACTATTACGGTTTTGTCGTTTGGATCGTGTGCAATTCACATAGTCATTAACATGGACACACCTTGTCCACGTGTAGTGGTGGATGGACCTCCAAGAGGTCATACGTCTGTTGCGTAGTCCTGCTGTTGTTCACTTGTATCTAAAACAAACGGACACGGATTGGTCATGGAAAGTGTAGGACACACGTTTGCAGTTCATGCAAGTATGAGTTGTGTGCTGTGGTGTAGGTCGTACCTTTGTGCGCAACACAATTTCCTTGACATTTGATTCAGCCTCTGCGATCACGCTGTTGCGTGTGTCCTCATCATCAGCTGTAAGCATGTTCAGCGTCTTGCCTTGCATCAGGAACATCTGTGCTTGCACACCAGTGATAGTGGCCCGTTCAGGGTACCCCTCTGCATTTCCGAAGGAGAATGGCTATTAGGCACTTCTCATGAAGAGTGACCATAGAATGGAAAGAAGGAGTGAAAAACATCATGTCTGCACAACTGACCTGCCGCTTGGAGAACAACATGGAGGACAGCTTGCTTTTCATTGATTGGGCCATGGACGCTGCACTCGTACTTTTGTTCAAAGCAGTCAAAGAAGATGTCTGAGTTGCATGGCATACCATTTCGGATGGTCTGTGTGTACTCTGTGAGTTCGCTGTACCGAATCTCGACGATCTTCATGCTTGTCTGAACAAGCAAAGTGTTCACATTGCTGTTCTTCAGGAACATCCACGTGAAATCGAACCTGCACATTCAGAACATTGTTGCTAAACACCGAGGACTCTGTCTCTGTTTTGGGATAACAAAGTGACATGGTGCAGGATGAACTCACTTTGAGATGCCGTGCATCGTTGGAACATTGTCTCTGTCAATTCCTTGGCGTACCATGGCCACGAGNGATAGAGCAGTATGTTAAAACGATGGACGACATCATTGAAGTTGTCTTACCCCTTGCCAGCCTTCAGCACTCCATCCTTGTAATACATGCCGTTGATGATCACAATCTTGTCGTTGTTGAGAAACTGCTGGAGTTGTGGTGTGAGCGCACCCCACAAGAAGCCCACCAAAGCTTCGTCATCAGCGTACATGATGAAGTCCTGCTTGTTTCCATCTGACTCCCGTGTAGCGTCCACGATGCCCACTGCCAGTCCAAGCTGCATTGTGACTTAGTGTTGTATGAGTACACGTAATGTGTGATGTGCACAATGAATGAATGGACAGTTGCTTCCAGTTGCTTACCAGTGATTGCTTTGGTGGAATAAACCTCCTCAGTGATGGGCGCGCCATTTGGTTGGCAAATACAGCAGTCACTACTGCGTCAACATCGCCAGCACCGTGAGTAGCTTGAACAGCGTATGATTCGCCCATGCTCCACACCAATGTGCACTCTTGGCCAATAGAGATGTACCTGCATGCTCAGTAAGCAGTTAGAACTGCTGATTTAGTGGAAGCGTAACCGCAACAACATTGCATGTACAATGAACATGTGTACACGCTGACCGATCTCTTGTCGAAGCTGTACTTGTGTTGTACACGTCATACAGCTTCCAGCGCTGCCAACTTTCTGCAAATGTTTCCACCATGTGCCTTTTTGTTGTTGGTGACGCTTCACCCGGCGTGAGGTGCGATAAGACCCGAATGTCGATGATGCTGCCTGACATGTCTGCCAAGAAAATGCGCGGATCAATCTGTGCCTTTTCGGTCATAGCGAGGTCAACATGGATAACCATTGCGTGAAGGTGGTAGCGACGGTACTTTGGTTGGAGATGACCAATGGATGTCAGTCGAGACTGCACACAGCACGACAACACTAGGATGATGACCATGTCTTCATGCAAATACATAACAAACATGAGGACACATATGGGACCAGAAATCTCACATCTTCTCGTGGATGCACCACCGTTGGAGCTGGCCCTGCACATGCAAGAAATACAAGGCACGGAAANCGAGAGCACTGTGTATCACTTATTGTGCATGAATGATGTAGAAGACTGAACGTACCTTCAGAGTACACCATGATTCCGTCATATTTACGCCGATCTCAAGAAGGTAAGGACAAGTGGAAAGTGGTCAGAATAGTAAGTTTCTTGCATATGTACAGAAATGTGAATGTGGTCCACATTTGACCAGACGTGGTCAATGATTGAACCACTGTCATGCGTGGATGAAGTGACAATCATCCCGAACCTGCGAAGCTCCAAGAACTGTAAACATTCGGGAATCCCATCCACAACGTTAATGTTGAAATCACCCACGATGACGAGGGGAAATGTGCCACTTGCAAAATTTGTCAAAAAGTCCAACATTGCATGTGGAAGGGTTGACGGCGAACGATACAGTGCACAAAATTGGATGCATGTAGTGCAGTCAATGTATTCACACCATGTTATTGCTTCAAAGCCGTTACCATTATGATTTGTGACATGAGAGTGCCTCAAACCTGCAACCAGAAGACCTCCAGCTGAACCGTTGGAGAATGTNAGACATTATGTACATGTTTCTTCATACTGCGAATATTGTGATAGTAGACACAAAATGAGGATGGAGTGCACAATGAACGAAGGCTACGAAGAGTGGGGACAAATGTCTTCTGCCTCAGACGTTCCATCTCTGCAACAACCTTGGAGGAGACACTGATGTCGCGCTCATTGTATTCAAGCAACTGTATGAAACGCGCATCAGAAAATCGACTCAGCGCAACACAGTACATATGGTCTGGTGCAAATGTTGTCAGATCAACCAGTGCTTCTTCATGAAAAGTCCAACCCTGTGCTTTGTGCACTGTGATCGCATTCGCATGAGCCAGGGGAAACTGTCTACGAGACATTTCCAGGCTGTCATTGTCTTTCACTGGAATGGTTTTCTCAACGCGCTTAATGGGAGTCCAAGTAGCATCCACACTTTCTTCTGACATTAGCTTACGAAACTTCTCACGCTGCTTTCATCCAACGCGTTCGTTTGGAAATTGCACCCAGAAGGTAAGAACCTTGTTCTTAATCAGTGAAGCATGACGAAGGATGCCAGTGGCACCATTCACCAGCCCATCATTCGTGTCCAGGTTGAGTATCACTTGAACACGGCAACCTATGTACAGGTGCAAAGTCTTGGCTAAGTTTGCCGTGTACCGTCTGTCATCACCTGCCTCATCGAGCGGCCGATTTCCACGAAAGCCACTACCATGCGAGATGCAGGCATCCCATGCTTGGCATACAAATTTGTCCGTGCGTGCAGAGTGGAACAAACACAAATTATGTGCATTGACCTTGTCATTCATTGTGAACAAGTGCAACGTGTCAAGGATGTCCGTTTCCTTGGTCCTATTGACAATCAATGACCGGAAAAAGTCATGATCATCAACAGTGCACACGTTCTCTCGCAAACGATTCAGGCGATCAGCAAAGCTAGTGTCATGCTGTCGCATGACCATCTTCAATTCGTACATACAAAAATCAGCCCATGGGAAAAATGTTTGTACACATGGTGTCGTAGGAGTTGCGAGGATATCAACATACGGTTCAAATGGATATCCATCCAAAACTGGTTTCAACTGAAACAAATCGCCAACAAGCAACATATGTACACCACCAAATGGCATATCAACACCTTTCACCTCTCGCAAACGACGGTCCAAAAAGTGCATGATTCGGCGGCCAACCATTGAAACTTCGTCCACTATGACAAACTGTACACGCCCTAGTTCACACCCAAGCACATGTCGAGACTCAGACGACAAGGGGAGGTATCCACCTTTTCGTGTACTAAGCTTCAGCGCATGATGAATGGTGAAGCCATCGACATTGTACGCAGCAACACCAGTTGGAGCAAGTTTCAAAACTTTCAGCAGTGTGTGGTCAGAATTTGGTGCTGCATTGTACATGCGTAGCAAGCGTTCATATAATGCATGTACGATAGTTGACTTACCCACACCAGCACCCCCAGACAAGAATACACGAACCACTCCTGTTGCTTTACGTACCTGGTGCACGATGTCATCCACGAAGATGCGCTGCTCAACGTTCAACCTTGAGTTCATGTCAAAGAAGATCTCATCAGCCACTGCTTTGTCCGCAAACATATGTCGTCCAACATGTTCGTACCTTACACCGATACCGTCATCCACATTGTCCGTCCTACCATTCTGGTTGTTGTCATCTTCAATCTGGTCATGAACAGAACGTACCTCTGCCTCAAAATCACGTATGACTTGTTCCCACTTTGACGATCTAGGAGAATACTCCTCAATCTTCTTCTTGATCACATCTTCAAAACGTGCATACGACTCTTTCACAAATTCCATTGTCAATTCGCTCTCTCTGCGAAAGGGAACAAAAAGAAACACTTTCTCGCGCTTGTAGTCGTAATCATCTCGATCACTACGATAGTTCACAAATCGCACTATCTTACATACCTTTCGCAGGCGATAGTGCATACTTGAATCATGTGTCATGACATGACCTTGTGCAGCATGTACAGTCCGATCCGCGATATCACAATTATCCTCGGCACACACGTCTCCTTCATCCACAAATTCNCACCAACAACAGCCTTTTTTCACGAGGGCTAGTGTTGATGAACACAAATGACCGACTTGAGAAACGTAAGGGCATTCCTGTCATCAAAGTTACGGCTTCTTGCGCACTCACCTCCTGATCGTGGATAAGGGTATTGCCAACTTTCCTGATTAGCGATTGAACGTTGTCAGTGCACTCCTGTTTCCGCAATGTCTCCATCACAGCTTTCAATGTGCGACTCATAATCCTATTCCCTTTACACATGTATGACACAATATATGATGCCACAGCGTACGGATGAATGCACATTTGTATGTCCATGTTTGCCTGCCACAACTTTAGGACAGTGGGATTGAATGGATTCACATTCTGATGCATCGGCATGCGCTTGTACATAAGAGTTGCTCTCTTCAAAGAAGAACGTACAACTCGTATGTACTCAACTTCTGACAATTTACACAACACCAAAAAGTCCTCAAACTCGATGTCCGTCGTGATCGTCTTCAGCGTGGCTACCATTTTTGCATACTTTGCCTTGTAGTGGGTCCGTTCCGCAGAAGATGTAGACTCATCAAGGGGAAGTAAGATAGTCGAGGAAGGGAAAGGTGGTTTCGGAAAGCCAAAAGCACACGTTCTCAGCCCTTTTTGTTTGCGACAACGCCAAGTACAATTGTGAGCCTGCAATCCTTGTAAGTCGGCAGGCAACTCGTCAATGTTTGTGGACACATACTTTTCTACAATCTGTATCACTTCATCACACCCGTCTTCCTCCACATCTGGAGCGTCTTTCACCCACAACAACACGTGACAATGTGGGCTGCCACGATGCTGAAACTCTACAACACCAAAATAGTCCTCAACAAACCCAAGAGGACCATCCGCAGTTGCTACAAAATTCTTGAAAAAACTTCAACGACGATGATGAAAATATCGTGATGGTGTAACTGGGTCATCTGCAACAAGTTTGGTTCGCTGTTGAAAAGAAAGTCTATTGATGGCATCCTTGGTCAGACTATTACCACCGATCATAGACAAGAGACCAAGCAGCTCTGGCCATCGACTGTCTGCCATGCTGAGAGAAAAGAAGAACGTAGGATTTTTCTTCTTCTGTCTCAATAATGCAAACAAGTCCTTCTTGTTATCATCCCACTAGGCAATCGTGCCTCGCATTCGCTTGAACTCATTGAAAATCAAGTTGTTCTCCAACAACTGTGCTCTACTGTCCTCATTCCGAAGATCACCAACTGTGATTTTCTTGTGCATCATCTGTCTTGCACGGAGAGACATGATATCTCGAACTGTCAGCATCTGACAAACATAAAACTTGAAAAAAATGTTATCAACGCGAGATGCAAACCTTCTGACACGGTGAAACAACTCCCACTTTACAACCTTCCTGTATGGTACCGAACAGTGCGCTTTTGGTCCACTGAAATTCAAGACAACATGTCCACGCCTTCTCATCCCCCCAAACAGGGATGGAAAACATAATTCCTCGATATCATTCCGGAACAGGATGTGAGTTGGTGTTTTTCCCTCACATGGAGCTGTAATGACATGACCCTCTGACAAGTGCTGAAACACAGCATGCCTGAAGCACATTGTCTGCTCAATGTGCCCGTCCTAAAAAACTGAGAAGCACTCGTCTATGTTCTCCATAGAAGAAGACCCGTCAGGCTTCATCTTCTCTATTTCGACCTCACGTTGGACAAGCTGTCCCAATTCCGTAACAAGGCCATCAACCTGAGCATTGGACAACGTGATTCCTAACTCGGCATACATAGGAGATTTTTCGATCAACCACTGTAATGCTCTCACGACAACAGCAGGGCGAACACTGTCAGACCACATACTACTGTGATAAGACATCTTCCGTTTGAATGCAACACATATCGTCTCTGACATGGAAAAACAACGTGGCAACTCAGTCATCATTTCGAGAACATCCAATGCTACAGTGGTCACACCTCCCCGTAAACCTCTTTGACGTCCGTGATTCAGCAAAACAATGTTCATAAAGGGAACAAACGGACAAACCAATCGTTCTTCCAAGGGCGTAAGGCATGAAAGCTCTGGGGGAATGTCATGCAACACATGGTGAACCCAACCCAGGACCCTCTTTCTTCATACCCTTGCCCTGTACATCATCGCCACTGCCTCTTGTGTCCAAGGCAATGACATCAGAATTACCATCACAGGACGATTCGTTCACCTGATGAAACTCCCTCCGCAAAAACGATTGAGGTCTGACTGATCCACCATACAACGTTCCCCCAAAACTGTCGTGCAACACGTCAAAGTGAACTCCCGAATACTTCAAATGACCGCAAGGTGCAAAAATGCCACTACAAAAGAAAACCCTGTGAAAGATGGAACAGTCTGTGCCCCACACAAAAAATGTACGGCCAAACAAGAGAGCTGCGACCATCAGCTCTCCAAAAGAACCCCAGGTACCAACAGTACACATGCAATTACCATACGCCAAAGCAGATTCAAATACACGACCATGACCATTTTCTAAAGAATCGCGAAAAGCTTCAAAATTGGTACAGACATAGGAAGTAAGAGCCATCCTAATGTCGACATGCTTACATTCATCGTCATGAATTATGGTGGCTAGAGCGCGGAACAAACAATTGCCATCTCCTACAATGTTGCGTACTTCCATGACCCGAGGTAGAGAAAACCGATCGGACCGCAAAGCAGACATTGACAATGGCTCCAGAAGCCAATGTACACCATGTGCAATCGAACACATGTGCATTCGTCTGCTTCGCACAGTTTCAGAGCAATCTGCGTCTGAAGCCTCGAAAAAAAGTTGCGGAAAAAGCAAGCAGGAACACCGATGAACAGATGAAGGCAAAAACTCTTTACACACCAGAGGAGACGACACTGCTCTGTACACAACACCTGGGCCCGACTCCCATGGCAAAAGGGCGTCAAAATGGCAGTCACCACACAACACATGAAACAACGCTGTGTTCAAATGTTGCATCCCTGCAACAAACATCAGCGTGCTTTCGTTCCACCATATAAAAACGCAGCATTGTTCCATCTCGCAAAACAGCAAAATCTCAGTGACGCCACCCCACAGACCACATTGTTCAATGTAAGGCTTGTACGAGATGTTGGTCGTGAAGGCAACCCCATGTGATGGCCTGCACGTACGTTCCACCAGACCGAAATTCTGACATCCGAAAGTAGCAATTTTTACCCGCGCTTCCATGTGCATCCGTTCTGAACCAAAAAGTTTCACCGCAAAACACCGGAACAAAGAATTCCCATCCATACCACACACCACCCTCGTCAACCTGTATGAGCTTCTCTCACCTTCCCATCCCGGAGGCACAGTTATGACTTGACCAGTCCCAAGAACAGCTCCAGCAGCCATGATGATGAACCCAGCGCCAATGTTCACAGGTGCTCCTGCACACATTACCACAACGCAACATGTGTCAGAATACACCTTGCAGGCAACACCATGCAATAGCCAAGAGAGCAACCAAATGTACCACGACTTACCGTGCGCTGAGATCCAGTAGGCAGCCGTTAGTGCCGTCCAATTCACACCAATATGACCCAAAGCCCTCTCCTGCACATCACAATGCACTTGTCACGCGAAGAATATGACACACTGGCCTTACATACCCAGCAGTACACAATGCAAGTCACCATCCATCAACACGTACTCACCACGACGGTGGAGCTTGATGAAACCACGACAACCCGATGCCACACAAGAGTGGAGCTGCAGAACACACACGGTCGACGACAGTCGTCACCGGGCCCATCCCCAACCTGGATCGAACGCACGACCGGAAGAGCCGGTGACTACAGCACATAACCTAACCGGTCCGCTCGTAACCTTCCAACTCGTTCTCACCCGTAAAACCTACGCCACTAAGACACCCAACAAAAGACATCCATACTTCAACCGAACGTGAACACAACAACAGTAACATTTCTCAAAACAAAAGACAACATCACCACTTCCGACCTCAAATACGATAACAACTAACCATACCACTAATACTCAACAATTTATCGTATCTCTCTTAACGAAGCTACACGAATCATCAGTCATCATTTACGTTTTGTACAATCCACAAACAATCGCGACTACAACAAAACACAAAAAATAGGTTAACTCACCATAGCATGGAACCGCAACAAAACGTACATCATTTTCAGTCTCATTCACGTTAACAATGACAACCACAACAATAAATCATTTACGTTCCTCGCAAGACCACATCACTAAAAGAAAAAAACGTACATACCTATGTACAGTGACACGTCACGTACATACTATCGCAATAACGTCACTTTCATCAACAACCCTCTCTTCGCTCAAAGCGTGTACAATACACGTCCATCCTTCAATAAAAATCGGCAAACGTGTAACACATAATAGACATGAAATCCAACTTCTACAGCAGTGTACACAACGGCCGCGGCTAGATGGGCATGAAAAAACGTTTTATTGACCCTCCTCCTCACTTCGAGTTGAGTTTCGTCGAATGTCATGAAAGCAAGGCAATTCAATGCGCAATATGGAAATTGTCATTGGTTTGCTAAAATAGTACTTACTATTATCGGCGACAAACTAGATTTCCCCACCCACGTGCGACGAGAAAAGAGACGAAAATTGGATGGTGACCTCACGTCCAGGGGGAGGATAGACATAAACGTATTTCATGCTCATCCAGCCGCAGTCAACGTCATGCAAACACTGTACATGACACAACTACAACCTTCGCAAAATACACGTATACAGCACATCTATCGCGCAATTCGATAATGTCATGAACAACATGCATATCGCAACAGTTGGCAAATATAGATTACTATGACGCCACGTCACATCGAATTCGAACACCCTTGGTAACCGCTAAGTTCAACCTAAAACCACCTCCTTGCTCGAAACGGACCCAATTACAAGGCCACCAACATACATAGGGTACTTCCGATCACGAACTGTGTAATCCACAACCAAAATAAATCACATAATACCATCAATTGCGCACCAACGTGTCCGCTGCCCGTAACCGCCGCACCAACCGCCCTTGAGTCCACAAAAAGGCAAAACAACTTTCGGAGAACAAACCCCATAACTACACGATCAAACCTTCCATAGTGTCGATAATACGCCGAACTCCACTGTCAACCGCTCGCACGGTGTCCACCTCTCCACTTCGTCATCTATCAATCCAAATATTGGTCCTCTCTAACGATAACCCAACCACACGCTTACATACGCGGACATCAAGCACCGGACAGCATGAAGTACAAGATATGGAAAAACCACCGGACACAGCCATCCCTTTTCATCCTGAAGTTCCACTACCCTCTCCAGTCGAACTCAGGGTCGTCGAGCAACCTCACCACCAACAGCACCTTCCACGCTCACACTGCAGCACGACTAGGGCGGAACAACAATCAGCAACCATGGCAGCCACCAGGCTCCCACTGCCCACTGCACCACATGACCCCGACCTCTTGCTCATGGACGAGGAGGGGTTCGCCGAGGAGGTCGACCTCTGGGACAGCCGCATAGCGGCTTACCTCGCGGACGAAGTCGCAAATCCGGACGTACTGCCAGCAACACGTGCTAGACCATACAAGGAGGTGATGTAACACGTCATACCATCGCACAGTCACCCCTAACATATCCGTATCCATGAAAGTGCGCTCACACGAAATCCAATCGCACCCAACCGCGCTCCGTATCCTGTTACTCCTTGCTCCACTTCTGAGTCCACAACTGCAGATAATTGCCGCTGACTGGGACACCACCCAAGAAGACGTGGCACCATGGTCAGTCATCTTGCGCGCTAGTGCAATCTACTACCTCTCTATAGTCAAGTATGCCTCCAGCATGACACCCAACGCAGCATCCATGAGCGGACAAGACGACGGGGACTGGTTCACCAAGACCCGTCAACTTCTGCCTAGAAACCTCATTTCTGTGGCTTGTCGCAAACCCCATGCTCATAGACCTCAAGTGCAGACAGTTGGCTGAACGTTCACCAACACCAGAGTGGTCATACTGTTTGTTTGATTCTGACGTCCTCCGTCGTGTGTACAGGTAGACACACAAGTAGCACAGTTGTCCACAAAAATCTGTTTGTAGCATATGCCACTCTTTTTCCATTCATGTATCCACTCGTCAATGATCTTTCATTTTTGCTTAAATCTCTCACTCTCTGGTCTTCTGCATACCACCATGTACATCGCTGTTTTTTCAGAACAGCAACTGAACACGATACCCGCCAACCAGACACCCAAGGACACCACCAGCACTACTTCACTTGGTGCTTCCGCCATCTACTACAACTGCTGCATGAAATACAGCAAGATCACAACAGTACCAGGCAGAAACCTTAACGGCCATGCCTATCCTTACTGGTACCTCTCAGCAACCGAGGTGTCAAGTACTGGCTTCTGTCAGGACACTAGCTTTCTCTGGTTAGTGGCAGGTCCAACATTGGCTGCCCTCAAGGCTAGAAAAGTAGCAAATCGAAACAGAAACCCAGCATGGCTAAATATGCTGGCACAACAGGAACTCTGGACTGCCATGTACAACCACATTGCAAGCTTTGACAATCTGAACTGATACGTTCTTGTACTCGTCCCTTTATCACTCTGCCTCGGACTACTTCTTCTTCTCACACCCATCCTCCATTGCAACACACACCAAAAAAAGAGACACATCGTCTCCTTGTCAACATTGCCATGTACCGATTATTTTCAAGTGTGCCATGCAGCAACCTAAAACGACTCCCAATAATGTTGCAA
>SZWC01002089.1:141153-145162 GCA_023375785.1 Penium margaritaceum | reverse complement strand
CCCCCCCCCCCCCCCTTTATTTGTAAATCTGCACACTGTGGAATCAACAGTGGCTGTGGTTGCATGCACTGCAGTGACCTGTGGAACCCGTGTATTCTGTGTAGTCTGTGTGGAATGTGTAGTCTGTGTGGAATGTGTAGTCTGTGTGGAATGTGTAGTCTGTGGGGAATGTGTAGTCTGTGTGGAATGTGTAGTCTGTGTGGAATGTGTATTCTGTGTGGAATGTGCAGTCTGTGTGGCCTGTGTGTCCAATTCCTCCATCATCACTGCCACTGCCACAGCTGCTGCGGCAACCACTGCATGAAGCACTCACACATGCTGCTACTGCTGCCATTGCCTCTCATGCTGCTGCTGCCACTGCTCCTAATGCTTCTGCTGCCACCGGCCCTCGTGCTGCTTCTGCTGCTGCCGCCACCGCCGCCGCCGCCACCACCACTGCCACCGCCGCCTCCTCCGTCCCTGCAGCCACCGCTGCTGCTCTATTGTTGTGCATACGATGACGAGCGCCAGGTAGGGGTTTGGGCTTCCGGCTTTTGTGCTTTTTCGCTGATTGAAGACTGGCATTCGACCCAAAATGGCGACAACATATTCTGCACCTGTCAGCTTTGAGCAACGCCTCTCTTCTCCTCTCCGTTCATGTTTGTGCAGCCTAGTGACACTCTGGAGCACGGCGAGTTTCGCATCTCTGGAGGGGGCGTCGAAATTCATAATACCAGCAGCAACAGCAGCAGCAGCAGCAGCAGCAGTGCTGCCAGCAGCCGCCTTATCACGGTGGAGCACTCACTCAACTTGCACCTGCCTCTAGAAGAAGAGACCAGCACAAACGAGAGTGACAGCGACAGCTACTCGGAGGAGGATGAAGACGAGGATGGGAAGGCTGCAGTCAGTGGTGGGGGCAGCGGAGGCCTTCGCAGCAGCAGGAGCGGTGGGAGCGGCAGGCGATCCTTCTGGGTACCTTCCTCCGCAAGAGGGGGAAAGGCGGCAGGGAGAGGGACGTTGACACACAGTGGGATGACTCTAGTGTCCACTCGCACAAGAAGGGAACCAAGAAGGGAAGGCCGTGTCGTCCCAGTACAGGTCGTCTCTCCACGATCGCCCCTCAAAGCATCCGCAGGATCGAGCGGCGGCGTTGGCAAGTCTGCTGGGATCGGCGACGGCAGCAGGATGCCGAGGGCACTGGCTTCTGCGATGTCTGCTTCTGCTGCTGCTTCCCTTTCGACTTTTCCGGCGGCAGAAACAAGAGCGGCTCGACTTGCTCGTGCCATGGCAGCAAAGCGGTCTGCCGCAGCAGCCTCCGCTGCCGCTGCCGCTGCTGCGGCGATTGATCCTCTCGATCCGGCGAGCATTGACGCGTGGGGAACCTCGTCGGAGTGGGGGCATGGTGATGCAGAGGCGCGTGAGAGTCGAGGCGCTGGCAACGGCTGGCCTGACTCGTTGCGCGTCCTCCCGGCCTCACCCTCCCTCCACCGGTTCGCGCCAGGGGACGCACAACAGCCTTGGCTTGCTGCGGCCGAGGAAGATGCCCGCGGCAGCGGAGCATTGGTACCTTCAGCTCACTTTGACGAGGACCTGATTGGCCCTGGGGTTTCGAATGTTTCCTCAAGAGCTTCACCCGCGGCTGCGTCAGAAGCAGCCGAAGAGGTTTCGATTTCAGAAAACGATTTCATGTTCAGGGAGCATGCCTCCGTGCCAACCGTTGACACATCTCCTGAACTGTCTGAAGGCAAACTTCTTAGACGTGCCCGCTCTTCTGGGAGGTCGAGGAGCAGAGATCAAGCCGTGGAGGGGAGTATGTTCAACACGGTGATGCACAGGGATGATCGATCAGGCAGAAGCAAAATCGAAAGCCGGAGTGGGAGCACCCGTGGTGGCCACAGCAGCAGCAGCAGCATGAGCAGCAGCAGCAGCAGCAGCAGCAGGAATGGCAACAGTGACAGCGGTGCTGGCGGTGGTGGATCCAAGACAGGCCACCAACCAAAACGGAAGGCCCGTCGTGCGCGCAAGCCAAAGAGCGACCATGATTCCGGCGGGGTCGAGGGGAGCACGATGGAAGCTTTTGCTGCGGGCGCTGTGTTGGAGGGCAAAGCTGCGAGAGCTAAGGCGCCGAAGCCTGGAAAGAAGAAATGACCTTCCAGTTGAGTGGTGGTGAAGCCATGGAAAGCAATTTCGGAAGATAACCAAACGTTTGGGCAAGGCAAGTTCCACAAGCCAAGGAGGAGCAGGGCTGGTGGAGAAGTCTGTGCCCATGAAGGGAGAAGGGTGAGAGGCAAAGCCTCCTGTTCACTGTCTGAGAGATGTCTTAACCAGAGTGAACCTTTTTGTGTGCTCTCATTTGTAAATAAGCAGCTGGGAAAAACTTTTCTTCGCAAAACTTGTTGCTCTCAAAGCGGAGGGAAGCCGGAAGCTTTCAAGCTCACTGTCAAACTTTGAAAAGAAAAATCATGCCAACTGACCAGGGTGAGCCCATTGCCCACCATCGAAGAAGATGCGTAGAAGCTTCCTAGCAACACAGCCGCTGGTTGGGCGTCAGTGTCTGCTCGGATGATGACAACAGTCACAGGTCGGACACGCGACGGCAAGGGTCTGGCTAGGAGACACAAGTTAGAGTGCCAAAATGCTTCAATGAGAACATGATGAATTTCTTCCTACATGTTCTTGATATACTATAGAACAAAAATTATAGTTCTTTTCTCACTGAACATGAAAATGTACTCATAAATAAGAATAATTGGTGCTAGAATTTTGATAATAAAAAAAAACCGTGGAGGATGATTTTCCCTCACTGAATTTTCTATTTACACCTTCAATTGAACGTTTATGAAATCGTTCTTCTTGTTTCATCAAATTCCATGAGCTTTATTTGACGTATTTGTTGTAATATAGTATCATTTTCTAAACTATTTTAGGCTTGGACGTTTTTTCTAATGGCATGAAACCTATATTGATGAATAAAGGACGTTGAAGTAAAAAGTAGTTATGTTTTCAAAACGTTTTGCAATAACATCCAAATTTTTAGATTCGTAAGGAAGTAAAAACTAGAAATTTTCATTCTAAGTTAGAATAAAAACTATTTGATAACTATTGTTAGAATTTTGCGAAAAATATATCCCTAATCCTATATTTACAAGATTAATTGTTGTTATTTTTCCCCTTATCATGAAAGAATAATCTTAGAGGAGAATGACATGTCGAGTACGAATGGTTTTAGCAGATACATTGAGGGATATTGCATAAGCATTTAATTGCTCCCCCATAACATTCTTACAATTTGTTTACAATTTTTCTGTTCTGGATGACGAAGTTTTTGGGTTACATAGTAACCCCATTGTTTTCATTTGGGTATCCCAACAAAAGTTGTTGAGAAAATAGCCCAAAAGGAAATTAAATTTTAAATCGGACTAAAAAATCACATCTACCCCAATTCAATATCTTTGTTGGATTTTTCCAAACGCATTTGAGCCTAAGATGACGAAACTGTGTAATTCTAAACAATCTCTCTCACAACTATGATGTGAATCTTTAATTCACTACCTAACGTTCTTCCCCTTACCTACATTGAAGAGAAAATATTTTTTCTATTTCTTTTACAACTTTCATGTAGATTCAATATTCATCATGTTTCAAGAACAATAACCATGATTCATGCCGTGCAATGTCCATGTGTAGAAATGAAATTGAATGCATGAGACATCTTCGTACACATGCCAAAACTGTGTAGCCTTTTTTTTCCATTCATTATAATCCAAATTTTGTTCATTCAAATTCTAATGTTCTCATTACTTCTTTCCATTTCATTGAATAAAGTGAAAATAGACTACCTATTTCGAGAGAAACAAGTCTCTCAATCTATCTACATATGAGACACCAACCCCAAGGAGTCCAGGCATGCACAAAGGCATGGCTAGTCCTCAAGAATTGGCACACATGAAGATGGATTGTGAAATAGTGTTGCTCTTCGCAAAAAAATTCAAATCATTTATGTGATGAGATTGGTGAAAAGAACATTTCA
>SZWC01002089.1:133653-136153 GCA_023375785.1 Penium margaritaceum | reverse complement strand
ATTGCCATCAAATACAGGTTGAAGACGCTTCCGTGGAATTAGACTGCTCTCAAGGTTGTTGGTTGTTATCTGCATGGACAACATGCAATAAAGAAAAATATGTACTCTTTACAGTTTCATATTTCAAAGACATCGTTGTAAAATGTTGTCATTCAACCATTGCTGAACTTACGTCTGATGCTGGTGAAATCGTGTAGGCCAATGTTTGTGGTGTATCTAGGCTAGGGGAAGCGATTGAAGAGGAGCTCCTCTTTGTCGTTGGCTTCTCACAATGAAACAGGTCGTGTCAAGATATGGTTTATTTGTGAGGAATACATTGACTCAAACGTGAACATGTCTTACCGGCGTTGCAAAGTCCCCATGCAGGGTCATGTTGTGCAGCATGAAGGTGAGCTCATGATCGCGCCATTCGACGTAAATCTGCATTACAAATATGAAAATGAGATAAATGTAGTGATACATTTGTTTTCAACGAATCAAGGAAACGTGATACTTACAACCGCCTTCAGTTTTTTGTTGCTCAAGTACGCGTTCACCCACTGTAGGATTGTGGTGCGATCTTTCAGCGTCATGCTCGTCAGTTGTCCAACAGTAAGACCTTGAAGTAGTTGACCCACAGCTTGTGTGCCAGACACAATGATGTCCTGCTTTGTTTCTTCTGCAAGATTTGTGCATAGACAAGTAGAGTATGTTATCCTCAATCTTCCAACTTGACTGCATATTTCTCATATTAATGTGATAAGTTTAAGGAAGAGCTAGAGAAAAATATTACCTGGCGATGTTGCGGACAGGTGGAGTGCTGTTGCATCACCTTCCGGACGACCATGCTCAGTGCATTGGAAAACACCTTCTGTGTAGTTGCGCAGAAGTTCTCTACCACATACTTTGTCATCTCCCACTTTGACATTGCAGAACTTGACGCATAGCTCGACCGCTGAAATCTTCACGTTCATATGGAGTTCAAGCGTGTTGTAGAACCAGTTCAACATCACCAGCTTGGCTTCTGAGAACCTGGTAGAACATACAATCATAGATAGAATTTTGTTTGTGTCGTGGAATGAGGTTGTGCATGAGGGCATAGTGAAGTAAGGGAAAATTTCATCCATACTGATCCGATATCACCAGAAATATATTTTAGCAACAAATTGCTATGTACACGTCTTAGGAAAATCAAAACATTTCACGTAACATACCTTGCCACGTTGTGCATAGAACGGTTCAAACCTGTGTTGATTGTAGCTTTCACAGTCTCAATCAGACCAGGATCGACAATCTCGAAGAATGTGCTCCTGTAAGAAGTAACATGGTGATGTTTGTCGTACAAGTTGTACAAAGCGTGGATACATAAAATGAGTCATTGCATTTTTTTGCGTACCTGACCGATGTTTTGATAACACCATCCTTGAAGTACACATCACTGATAGCGACCACCTTGTCGTCGTCGGTGAACTCTAAGATCGCCCTTGCATGAGCGTTCCAAGCTACTCCCAACAATGCCAGTGAATCACCAAACAAGACAAACTCTTGGTTCTCTTTCCCTGATTGAAATATGTTGTAGCCCTTGGTCCTCTTGACTATACCGAGGGTCAATCCAAGCTGCACAGAAAGTTGTTCACATGATTGAAGAACATGTGAGATTATCCTTTAACGAACAATGAAAAGGAAACATACAAGAAATGTTTCTTACCTGATATCTTGATGGCTGAATGAACCGCTCCATGTGAACTTTGTGAGAGCCATTATTCCGCATCAACTCCAAGACCTTTGCACATAACGTATCACATTGGTCAACCTTCACACCGTACGACTTTCCCTGCAATCTTGGACCTACAATATATTTGCTTCCATTATACAGCTTGGGTTATTTTTATTTGATCTGAAATGCAAGGTAAATGACAGAAACGTCTAGGACATGTTTCACCTAACCTGTCATTTGAAGCCACGGTGCCAACATCATAAATCTTGTACAGTCCAAACCTCTACCATGCATCCATGAACTCATCACAGGAGTGATGCTTCTGTCCCCATGATTCATTAGGATCGGGAAACATTGATGGATGGATTGGAAATTCAATCGTTGCACCCGAATCATCCTAAAAGTAGACCTTTGGCTGCATGTTGCGAGGAGTGCATCCCGTAGGTGTGCATCCACCAGTCACCATCGCAAACAAGTGGAACTTCGTGAACTTCGGTTCCAGCTCAGAAATCGGGCACCGCTTTCTCTGAAATGCGAGGTGCATTCATATTAAATTTTGGATAGTGCAATGTAACAGAAGGACCCCTTTAAAATTTACATATTCATGCGTTTGTTGACTCAAACTTGTACGCATGCATGCACATGCACATACATGTACACAAGAAAACACGCCCACACACATGCATGCATGTATTTGTATACACACATATACATACACACACACACACACACACACACACGCACACACACACACATATACACACACACACACACACCACACACCACACACACACGCATCCACAC
>SZWC01002089.1:42965-75317 GCA_023375785.1 Penium margaritaceum | reverse complement strand
CCCCCCTCCCAACAAACACACACAACCACACACACACATTCGCATACAGACACACACGCCAAGCATACCACACACAAAGAACGTGACGACTCTCATGCTAGGCGACAAAAGTGTGATCCTGCGGTGAATCCTGCTGCATCCAGTGCGTCAGCCGAGAGACAGGGACCCTACCGCCACCCCGAGCGCAGAGACATCCAAAAAAATCGTCAACCCAGAAAGGAGGCGAACCTCCACACAACCAGAAACGACCACACCCGCATACAAGGCAAGGCAAGGCAGTCCAAAAACTCACCCTCACCGTTTGGCTCTCTCTTCCACGCCGGCGTTCCGTTGAGTCAGAACGTCCGCCGTCTTCTTCAGACTCTTCCTCGGCCCCTGCTGCTCCAAATCTGCACCCTCCGCCGTCCTCTCCCGCTTGGCGTCCTCCTGCGAGCGGTACAGCTGCGCGCGCAGCTCCACCAGCGACCCCACCCCGACGCCCTCGATCGCGCGGCTCTTCCTCGGCATCACGGCCGACTCAGTCAGCCACCCCATCGACTCAACTCGCTCCCTTGCCCCCTTGACCCTCTCCTTCTCACTGTCGCCACCGTCTGTGCCTCTTTTGCCGTCCCTGTTGCGACTGCTGCTACTGCCGCCACCCCCGACGCCGCTGCTACTCTTGCTGCCGGCAGCAGCGGCCGCATGCGCCGCCATGGTGCTCTCAGTGCTGTGTACGTAGTGGTAGTTAAGCAGCGACTGGCTACTGCCGCCGCCCGTCGCAGGCTTTTTGACACGTCACAAGACTGTTGCGAGGCGACTGTTCGTGGAACGTTCGTGGAAACGGTGAAAATACAGAACGTTCGTGGAAACGGTGAAAAAGCATAGAGCACAAATGCTCCGGTGCCCATCGTTTCGCTCCTTATATCCGCGATGCCCATAGTCTAAAACGAGATGACATCGGTGCCCAAAGTCGGAATCGAAGTAACGGCGGTGCCCATAGTCAAAAACGAGATGACATCGATGCCCATGATTTTCAGGGAGCGTGCGAAAACGGAATATAATGACAACTGTGCCCAGTATTCGCTCGACGTATTCAATCTTCTTCGACTTGCATGTCGTAAACAAACCTCGAATGTGGACAGCCTGTCTTGGCAGCCGATGGTTCGTTTTGTCGTGTTCTGTTCTGCGGCAGGGAGTTCGTACAACATCGACTCATGCATGTGGACAGATTCTGGTGCGCTGTAGCAGACGTTTGCGCGTCGCTCGGAGCAGGTCTTTTTTATCGCCAATGAATGCTCGCCGAAAGGACACTGCCAGGTGCAATGACATATGGTCCACGGTGGAATTTGCCGACGCCGTGCGCACCTGAACCCGATATCGGCGGCAGGTGCCGACGTCTACTGACGATGACGCGAAGAGGTTCATCAACTGACCCGCTTTTTGTACCGGTTCACACGATGAACCGGTCCTTTGCCGTGCATTGAAGGTGCTTCCCCGATAGTAAAATGCGCTCAGTTCACTGCTAGTACCGAAGTTTGACGACCACGTTCGCAGGTCATGGACAACGACGCCCGTCGAAATGGCCTGGCACATCAGGGATGGGGTACTCCCTTGGAGGATCCTGTGGCCGTACACCAGGCATGGGTGGCATTGAAGGAGGCGTGGGACCGCTATGTCGCACGCAACGCAAGGTTGGGCTACATTGTACCACCATGGTTCGAGACTCCTGTTTCTCCGTACCATATGGCCTGGGTTTTGGGAGTGCCCATGCCAAGTACCAGGCCGCTCAACTGTCCCGACCCATGGGAGCCGTGGATATGGTCGGAGCCACCGAGTCCGTCATGAGGAATCCATGGTAATGCCGTCGACAACTTTGGGCATGTGAGATTTATTGTAGTGAGAGTACTGGGTGTATGAGTATTATTCCAGTGACATGTTTGGGCAGCTGAGCTATTTTCCATGCAGAACATTGGGTATGGCAGATTTATTTCTTGGAGAATTCTGGGCACCCGAGAATTATTTCAATGACAGTCATGGGCATGCGAGGTATTTTCCATTGACGACAATGGGCATAGCAGATATATAAAACAGACAGATGTGGGTACATAACACATTTGTACCCGAAAGTAATGGGCACGTTGTGTTCATGTGAAGTACATTTGAGCGCATAACGTTGTATTTTCATTGTCAACGTATGGCACAGGCGAAATAAAGTATGGGCACAATTGTCTTAATATTCAGAGTATAATGGGCATGGATGTCTTTTTCTCATCCAAATTATGGACATAATTGAATTATTTCACAGAGAAACGTGGGCATGAAAGTAATAATGAAGGAGGTACTACCCAGTCCACGCTGGATCTAACCACTTCGGATCCAGTACACTGCACAGCCATATCCAGGTGGACAAGTCACAACCACAACCCTGACGTCCCTGACATTCCAGTGCATCATAGAAGATGTCCTCATTGGTATGAACCGTGTGGACAGTGTCGTCTCGTCCCTCGTACAAGACATCGTCCCTTTCACTCTCCTCTGCCTCTGCTACACTTGTGTAGGCATCCAGTTGACATGTGTCGTTGTGTGTTGCTGGACAGTGGCACATTGGCACATATCTTGTTGTTCTTGGCGGCAACAGATAGGAATACAGTTTCTGGCACATTAGTGTCGCACCAACTCCCATGAGGAAGATGATACTGAAGTCTGCTTGTTCACATGAACTCATCTTCTGGTTCTTTGAAACAACTGACGCAAAGAGAACGAAATGAACTTGTTCATAGTATATATGAACACTACGGAACTCCTTCAGGGACATCCTCTGCATATAATTTTAAGGTCACTAATGTGCACTAAAATTACGGAACACCATTATGCAGTACTACATCAAGGCAACAAAGGGCACTTGGAGACACAAATATTGGGAATTGATTTCTTTCATGGCATTTTTTTGGCAATGGAAACATGGACTTCAGTGACTAGTAAATGTTCAGTACAACACATGCTCACTGCTCCATGCACTAACAAGTCCAACAATTGTCCCAACACATGTACCATTCCAGAGTAAAGTGCAAGGAAACACTACTCTAAGGCAGAGGTGCAATCAGGGGCCACTTGTAATCTGGCCTGCACCTCCCTGGTCCCAAACGGTGCTACGTCGGCTCTGCAAATGACACACAAGGGTATGAGTTAGTAAGTGGAATAGGAACATGAGTGAAAGGATGGACAACACTTAGCGTGAATAAGCATGAACAAACTTACCACAGGCCCAAGGAACGCGTGATGCTGTCCACCTCCGCGTGGAAAGCCATCCACAGCTCTTCACGGTCCTCAGCAGCATCACGGTCCCCCTGTTCATCGTCACTGGACACTGCCACGGGGTCAACCACCTCCTGCCCCCCCTCCCCCCCCTCATCTTCCTCGTCTTCATCCCCCTCCTCACCCCCCTCCGAGTCATCTGTTTGTCCCTCCTGCACACCATCCCTGCCCTCCTCTTCCTCCTCCTCCTCCCCCTGCTCCTCTTCCTCCTCCCCCTCCTCCTCTGATTCCTCGTCTGACTCTCCCTCCTCCTCAGCATGGGGTGCATCATCAGCCTCGTCCCCGGAGTACCCCATGGCGTCCACGTTTGACCTGCAGGACGCTCTCATGCGGCGCTCAGCGTCCAGCTCTGCCACGCGGGCTGCGGCCATCTGTTCTGGTGTCGGCGCCTCCATGTTTGGGCATGCACGCCGGACGCGGCCCATCTGCCCACAGCGTACACAAATGTGCCTTTTCTTCACCTTGGCGTACCGGTCAAGTCTGACCGTGGCCGGACGCCCGCGCCCACGACGTGCTCCAGGTTGCAGCCACTTCGGGTCAGCCCGCTTCACAAGTCGCATCTTCGGCAATGGGAATGGCGCGTTGTACGTCCTCTTGTAGTTGAGGGTGAGGTATCCGTAGTCCACGTAGGCCACGGGGTTGAGTACATTCTCGAGCAAGAGGCTGCACGCGTGTGGGCATGGCACCCCGTATTCACGCCACCTGCCGCACGTGCACTCCTTGGTCTTGATGTTGACGTCTCGTGGAGTGCCGTTCGCCCGCACTGCAGTGCCGCTCGTCCATGGTCCGGCCTCGTCCCCGTCCAAGTCCAGGTTGTACGCGCGGCTCCTGTCGTAGTTGTTTTTCACCTTCAGTTACAGAGCCGGCGCCACGTTGTCCACAGCGTCGTGAGCCATCCTGCGACGGATGTGCCACAACCTCTGCACAAAAACTTGGAGGTTGACAAAACAGAAGTACGGGTACATCTTTCGCAAATCCACGAGCTTCCCGTTCAGGGACTCCATGGCGTTGCTCGTGGTGTGCCCGCCACGCGGCATTGGGCAGTACAGACGACTCCAGCGCTCCTTGAGGATGCCCGGCTCGCCGTTTCCACCCAGCAGGTAGTCCACAGCCCGTGGTGCTTGTCGGCGCATCTCGGCCAAGCATGCATCCCAGTCCTCCTGTGTTGTGACGTGCGCGAGATTCCAGAACAAGGACCCCGACCGGCCCTGGCAGCGTGACTGCACGTTGCGCATCAGATGCCACGCACAGTAGGTATGCGTAGCACCCGCTAGTTTGGACTCCACTGCATTGGACAGTCCTTTCTCACGGTCTGAGATGATCGTTGTTCCCTGCAGTGCTGCAGACGGGTAGGCCGCTGCCACCAGCTCACAGAACCACGTCCAGTTGCGCTCGTCCTCTCATGAAACAAGGGCGTACGCCGCGGGCATGGCGTTGTCGTTGGCGTCGAAGAACTGCATGATCAGCAGCACCTGTTTGTGACCATTCTTGAGGTGCGTTCCATCCATGACGATGACTCGGCGCGAGTACTCAAAACCCTTGCGGCAGGCACCTGGTGCGACGAAAACACGGTCGAACGCGCCAGTGTCCGGGTCCTTCTCAGCTTTCGCGATGGCCAGCGGGTCTACCTTCAACAGCTGCGCAAATGAACACACGGGATTAGACACAAAGTAGGAAGGAAACGGTGCGGATAAAAAGTGTAAACGACAACAACACCTTGCGGACGTACCTCGGCCACGTAACCAGGAAACATGCTCCATGACTCGGACTTCTTTCCGTACATCTTCTCCAGGCACGCCTTTTTCGCGCGGTACAAGGTGGTGTAGGGTATCTTAGTGTTGCTGACCTTCGTCACGACCGCCTGCAGTGCCTTTGCAGAAGCAGAAGGGTCCTTGGCGAGGGTGCCTTGAATGTGCCGGACCACCCACCGCGTGGTGCGCATTGGGTTGCCCCGGGAGACTCGAGGATCACAGAGGTGGCCGTCTGTGAAGGACGTGATGTTGTAAGCACCGGACTTTTTGCTGTACCCCGCACGTACAACCCACGAGCACTTCTTCGTGGCGTACTGCTTGCACCGCACCACAAAACGCATGGGGTCGCTTTTGAGCCACCTGAGGGACATGCGGTTTACCACCGCATATTCTTCCACGGCAGCCTTGCATGCTGCCATAGTGTCGAAGGAAGAGCCGCCCGGGAAGTCGACGTCTGCTTTCCGCTTCCTTCTGCTTGCAGGGTCGGGTTTCAGCTTCGCGATGTTATCGGACACAGTCTTCGCCATGGCGTCGGCTGCCCGTGCCTCATCGTTGGAGGCGTGGGGCAGGCCCTTGGTAGAGTGCACACGACCACCTACACGCGACATCCGCAGTGGACCCTGACTTTCACGGCGTTCAGCCCCGTCCGTTGTTGTGCGGGCTGCATCCTCGTCCTCGTGAGAAGTCTGTTGCGTCGAGCAAGGTTCGTCAGTGTCGTCGAGGTCGCAGTCGTCGGGTGGGAACCACGAAGACGTGATAGGTCCACCACGTCTCTGGTACGTGTTCTCCGCCATCGCACGGCAACATGGGCATGCAGTGCATAAAACATGGCTGTAAAAAACATTCGTGCCCGCAATTGTCTCCCATGTGCGGTGCATGAAGCCATTGTGAGGGCGTGCAACAGCATCGACGACGGACTGCACCACAATGGCCAGCAATCCGACACCCCCCGACGACGCGCAAGCCTGGGACGAAGAAAAGTGTTTTTCAGGCTTACGTCTGAGAAACAACCGTGTGAATCGCATGGACCACCTGAGTGATATGCGGGGCATTGCGACGCGGGAAATCGGTGGAACGTCCAACGCGACAGGCTGTCAATACGTGGAAGGAATCCGCTGCATGACTAGGACGCGTTTCCGATGGTCGTATTTTCGAACCGGGAAACTTCAACGAACCGTTCGTGTACACAATACCATGACGCAATCAGGCATACCGTGACCAGGTCTTACGTACAAGCGGAATCCGTGCGACATTATGTGAACACACCCATGAATAAAGCTCGGGAGCAGTGTCAAACCACGTCCATCGGTTTTCATATTACTAGTACGGCCGCCGACAAAACGGCACAAAGTCGTGCGATAATCCACGTTTAAATGAAAGACTAATTTGTTGAAACCATGAAATATATACCAATCGTACCCATGACGAGCAATAACCGGGGGCACAGTTGTCATGTCGGTTTTCACTATGGGCATCGATGTCATCTCGTTTTTGACTATGGGCACCGCCGTCACTTCGTTTCCGACTATGGGCACCATTGTCGGTTCGTTTTCGACTATGGACACCGAAGCTTTATCTGGCGAAACGATGGGTATATAACTACTCCGTCCAAAAGCATAACGTTCGTGGAAACGGTGAAAATGCTGATTACCCCCAGTTTTGGCACCCGTAACCCTAATACACCCCCCTATCGGAAAAATAGACCCCATTCGCCCCTCCGTCGTGACAACAAACCCCATTCGCCCCTGCGTCGGAACAATAAGCCTCATTTACCTCTGCATCAAAACAATAAACTTCATCCGCCCCTGCGTCGGAACAATAAGCCCCATATACCCTCGACCCACACTTAAGGTTGAACTGTCGGATTTTGCGGAAACAAAGCCAAACATACCCAATGTACACGGCGTGCATGTTCACGCCCATCGGAACAGATCCCTACTAGGGCCACATTCTGCACAACGTAAATGCCTTGGTCTGGGCTGAGGCTCGGCGTGGAACTCGTGAACGCACCTCATTGCCTTGGTGTGCAGTCGGCCGCACATGACGGGTGCAAATGTGGAGTAATGTAATTTAAATACACGAAGCGGTATGGGCCATTGTAGTCTCGGTTGCCTTGTTAAACCTGCACGCATGCTCTGCATATATAACGGGTATGACCACAATCGATTCTATCCTCCCTCTCGTACTGACGAGTACTTCACAAACCATCTATCGACATGTACCATGTTCGAGATACGCGTCCTCTGCCACCTTTGCAGCTTTGGGCGGGTCATCCACAGCCAGTGGTAGGTCCTTGGGGAACCGTGACACTCCCCCCCCATGGACAACGGCATTGCGGTGGCCGAATGGGCTAAGATTGTAGCGGGAGGGCCGGTTCGGCCCTCCCTCCTCGCTGAAGCGAGGGGTGGTTGCGCACCACCCCTCGCGTCAGCGAGGGCTGGCCGGCGGCCAGCACTTCGCTGGCTGCCGGCAGCGAGCTGGCCGGCGGCCAGCGAAGTGCTGGCCGCCGGCTGGACGGCCGCCGGCCGGCCAAGCGACCGGCCAGCCACCGGCCGGCCAGCCGCCAGCCGCCGATCGCGGCCTCAGCCCGATCGGCAGCTGAGGGGCCACGAGGACCTCGAGGGCGAGGCCTCGTGGCCTCGTGCCCTCGCCCCCCCTCGCCCTCCTTGCAAACGAGCAAGCGAGGACGAGGGATAGGGGGAGCGAGGGTGAGAGCTGGCGCGAAATCGCCAACGTGCCTCGCACGCGACGATTTTGCGCCAGAATGGCAAGACGTAAATCGAAGCTCATTTACGACGAACTTCGACATAAAATAAACAAAATAACTCGTGCAAATACACGAGTTCGAGGTAAAAACCCCTGGTTTGGGTCCCAAAACCAGGGGTTTGGTTGAAAACGGAAATGGGCCTCCAGAGACTCGAAATATTCGAGTCTCCCTGCTCTGGGTCGTTGATGATGATTGCCCCTCAGTCCTGCGAAGGGGGTAAACCCCTGACGCGGACTGAGAACGCCATTCTGCGAACTCCGACGACGACTTCAGAGCAGGAGCTGGAGACTGAGCCCGTTACAGTGGTATCAGAGCCAGACGATCCTCGCGACAAAGAGTTCGACGGAAACGGCGGCTACGACATAGATAAAACGCCGCCGGCAGCTGCAAGCAGCAGTAGAAACGCCAGAAGGGACTACGGTATCTACGCTTCACCGTTTGAAGCGCTGTAAAGTGCGTTAGGAAGCTAGAGAAGAGCTCTATCTTTTGGATCTTCTTCTCCATAACCTCTCCTCACCTCCAGGGGACCTAAGGGAATTTTGTGGGACGGGGTGGGGAGTGCCCACCCCCTAACCACCAAGTTTTCCCCTCTCTTCAAGGTTACCTCCTTCCCTCCTTCAACTAAAAATTGGGACAGCGCTTCTTCCCAAGGCCAGGGACTCTCAAAGCTTGATGAAGCCCTAGAAAGAGGGAGGAAGACACCTTGGGGACTTTTGGCGGCTCCCCAAACGCCGCCGGCTCAAGGAGGACGCCGCCAAGGGGCGCGAGACGTGCCAAGAAGACACAAGAAGAGACCAAGGAAGACCAGAAGACAAGAAGACAAGAAGACAAGAAGAAAAGTAGTCTTTTCGTTCTTGACCTTGTAGTTGCTTGTTTTCTTGCTCCTTTTCCTAGTTTTGTGAGCGGTACTCACACTTCTTGTTACTCCCTTGTATTGTTATTTTCTGTTTTCCTAGATCCTAGTTGCTACCAAGTGCCGTGAGTCACGGCTTAGGACTAGTTTCTAAACCCACGACCTTGTGCCGACGTGGCGGCCTAGAAAAATAGAAATTTAAATTGAAATTGCCTCACCGATCGTGAGAGCTAGATTGTAGGAGACGAATCCTCCTTTAAGTTGTGGGATGATCCTCACAACGACCTTCACGTGCTAGTTGCACAAACGACGAGATGGCAACTGCCGGACCGTCCAAGACAAACAAGGGCAAGGTGGTGACGGCCTCACCACGAGCTCTCGGCAGACTCCAAATTTTGGGAGCCGCCACCGCGAGCACGGTTGCCAATCGAAAGGCAACCGTACCGCCTAAGGCAACCATGCCGCCTAAGACAACTGTACCGCCTAAGGCCACTGCACCGCCTAAGGCAACCGACGCCAACCTCGGCGATATCGAGAAGCGTGCAGAGGCCGAAAAAGTGCTCGACGAGCACGTCGACGTGCACGTGGACGACCCCCACGCGACGGACGACCCGATGGAGGAGGATCTCCTAGAGGGGGACCCCGACGAAGAGCACGACGCCGACGATGGCGAATGCGACTAGGGTCGCGACCATCGTCATCGTCGTGCGGCGAACTCGAGCCGATTGCTCGAGAAGGATAAGACGCCCGCCGTATCGTCTGAAGCTGCTGACGGCAGTGAGACTGCCGAGAGCAGCAAGGGCGCTGAAAGCGGTCACACGGGAAGTTCCCACGAGAACGAGCCGGACGACGACGCCGCGAAGGCAATTCGCGAGGACCGTCGTAGGCTCGCGGAGTTTGCTGCTGAGGCCGCAGGCCGACTCAGGATCACCACCGACGGTGGGGATTCGGCACCACTCGGAGGAATGGGGACGGACCCCCCTTCCTACGATGTGGCCGCAATGGGGCAAGGTATCGCCCACTCGAGCGTCGTCGCCGACGACAGTCTCCTCCGAAAGGTGGGACTCCTTGGAGGCGTGTACGTGAACCGTACCCTCTTGTAGTGGGTAAGTGTGCACGGACAACGCGAGACCCTGGAGGCTATTACCGATGCTCTGACGACATCAAAGCTCAATTTCGCGTTCGCCAACCTACTAGCCCACGTCGGGCAGAGCATCACGGACCTTGACCGTGATCGCCAGCTACAGCGCCTGGCCGCCCATGAGGCAAGCCGCCGATGCAACGACCTCGACAAGGCGTTGCAGAGCGTGACCCAGGTGCGGATGCAGCAGCAAGCACAGCGTGCCGCAGCTGCGGATGCCACTGCCGGTGGCTGCGACGACTTGCCTACCTCGACGACTTCGGGGTCGGTCATGAACATGTCCTTCCTCCACAGTGTGGAGATCTTCCGGAAGGGCGTGAAGCTGACCGACTGGCTGAACCACATGGAGCATGTTCTACGTGTCCACAAAGCTCCACTCAGCCAGTGGGGCGACCTTGCCACAACGCGACTTTAAGACAAACTCTTCAAGTATGTGGTCAAGGAGTGGACTGCGTAGCAGCCGCACCTCGAGTGGCAGCCCATGCCGTGGGAGGCCTTCTGCGCGATCATGCGCAAGAATTGCACCCAACGTGAGGAGGCGCAGCGCGCTTTCCACAAGATCAAGGACTTCAGGCAGCTGGGCAGCTCGCTCGAATCCTACTTGAGCGAGTTTTCCACACTCGTGGAGGAAGCCGAAAGCTTCACTGAGGGCGATGGGACTCAGACCTTCAAGTACCCGGAGTGCATGCTGCTGGAGTACTAGCGTGATGGTCTCGCCAGCGAGAAGCTGAAGGACAAGACCACCACGACAGCCACTGGCCAAGCTTGGACAAGCTGGAGGGCGTTGCGCGACTACATGAGCGAAGTGTATTCAGCGAACCCGAAACACTACTCTGATGCACGGCCAAACGCGTGTGCACAGCAAGGCCGCGACATGCGCATGAAGCTGGTGGGTCAGCTGGACAGCGAGGCGCGGCCAAGGGCAAGCAGCCTGCAAACCCTCCAGTCAAGAAGGCTGGTGGATACAAGGGCCCCAACAACAAGCGCAGCCGCAAGAATGACGAGCTGCAGGTGGCGCGTGAGCGTCGCAACACATCCTTCCGCGAAGGGCTCTACCACAACTGCATGCAGCCGGGCCACTTTAGGGCTCAATGCCCTCAGGGGGTAGACAAGAGGCCACGGCGTTAGCTGCAGTAGTAGCACCTCGTGGGGATGGTGTAGCAGGAGGCCGCGGACAGGGCTATGGACAGGGGCGCGGTCGCGGCAATGGGCCCGGCCGTGGTAACGGACAAGGCCGTGGGACGGGTTTTCCCTACCCTCGAGTGACGTCAGTGGGGACCACTCAAGGGTAAAACTGGATCATGAGTGTGGGTTCATGTTTTCAAATGAGGATGTTAAACAATTTGAGTTTTTGGCGAGTTCAAATTTCTCTGTTGTCTTCTCTCCTCTTGTTGAACCGCATTCTACACTTGCTGACCGACATTACCCACTAAACCTTGCATCTCCGGACGAGATGCATGATCGTACATGCTTAGTGGTGGCGACACTGACCACTGTGCAAGAGTTGTGTGACACAGTGATTGAAGCAAACGCCCTCAAAGCAATGAGTTCAATCACGTTTGCAGTACCTTTTGTGGACGATTTCGACCCAGTCAAATTTAAAGACTGGAAGGTGTTATCCGAATTCACACGTACCCACAAGATGTGGACTCGAGTGGGTGAATCATGGGAGTTGCGACGCCCGTCGTACACATTCCGTATTTATCACAAACTCGGCTTGCCGTCGTCGAGTCTGTTCACTCAGAAGAGTGGAGGCAACATGACGATGCAGTTCAAAGGACACCTAGCTGGTGCTCCCGTGAACGTACTTGCTGACACTGGAGGGGACGACTCTTTTGTTAGCCTTAGCTTTACCGGACAGGTTGGCCTGAAGTACGAGCCATCGAATGGCGCAGTTGTTGTCGGTGACAAACGTACGGTACCCGTGATCGGTACTTGTAAAGCGAAAATTTGTATTCAAGGATACACACAGAGTGTCACGTTGAAGGTACTCAACCTTCTTGACCCGTTTGACGTGGTGCCAGGCGATCTCTGGCTCCATGACAACAAGGCTCTAATGTGCTTTGAATCAAAGCGTTTGATCCTCCGAAAAGGACAACGCCGCTTTACGTTGATTTGGAGTACGGAATTATCACCGACCCGACTCAAAGTCCATGCCGACTTGTCTGCAATGCATGTCAAGAGACGTATTCGACAAGGTTGTCGATACTTCTTGGCTCAGCTGCAGAAAGTAGAGGACGACGTGAAGGAAGACATGCCACAAGAGATCAGATCTCTATTGGTGGAGTTCTCTGATGTATTCCAAGACCCACCGGCTGGGCTTCCACCAGAAAGACACATGGGCCACACGATTTTTCTGCAACCGGAGGTGACTCTTTCGTTCAGACTCATGTATCGCCTTAGTCCAGCAGAAAGGCGAGAGGCCGAACGCCAAATCAAAGAGTACCTTGCAAAGGGGTGGATCGAGCCTAGTAGCTCGCCGTACGGTGCGCCGATCCTTTCTGTGAAAAAAAAGGACGGTGGTTTACGCATGTGCTTGGGTTACCGGGCGTTGAACAAGCTGACGGTGAAAAATCGATTCCCCTTACTGCGGATTGAGGACCTTTTTGACTAACTCCAAGACGCAAAAGTATTTTTGTCCTTGGATTTGTCTCAAGGATACCATCAAATCCGCATCACGGAAGATGATGTGCCCAAAACTGTGTTTCGAACGCACATGGGACACTATCAGTTCCGAGTGTTATGCTTCGGGCTTACGAATGTCCGGGCAACCTTCCAAGGAGAAATGAACTGAACGTTCGCCAAGCAACTCGGACAGTTTGTCTTGGTTTACCTGGATGACATCCTGGTTTTCTCCAAATCAATGGAAGAGCACATAGAACATCTGCGCAAAGTTCTCGCAATCCTTCGGGAACAGAAGTTATATGCAAAAGTGAGCAAGTGCAAGTTTGCACAAGATGAGCTCGAATACCTTGGAGACATCGTCGGCAAGGACGGCATCCGTGTCGACCCACGAAAGATCCAAGCCGTTGTGGACTGGCCACGTCCTGAGAATGTTGGGCAGATACGGTCTTTCCTCGGCCTTGCAAACTACTTTCGATGGTTTATGCAAGGGTATTCGACCCTGGTAGCACCGCTAACTAGGCTCACGCGAAAAGACGTGCGTTGGGAATGGACACCTGATTGCGAGAACGCTTTTCTCAAGGTCAAAGAGCTCCTATCCACGATGCCCGTCCTAGCTCTTCCGGATCCATCGCAACCGTGGGAGGTTCGATGTGATGCGTTGGTAGTAGGACTCGGAGCCGTCCTCACGGTCACCCAGTTGCGTATGAGAGCCGGAAGCTCATTCTCGCGGAAACGCGGTACACGACTGGGGATCAAGAGCTCCTTGCGGTAGTACACGCTTTCAAGATGTGGCGTTGCTACCTCGAGGGTGCTGAAGGGGGTGTGACGGTCGTGACCGACCATAATCCATTGGTTTTTTTCGAAACGAAACCGAACCTGTCAAGACGACAGGCGCATTGGAGTGAATACCTGAGTCGATTCTCGTTCACATGGGAATATCGGCCAGGACGCATCAATGTGGCCGATCCACTAAGCCGGCAGCCTGTGAAAATAAAAACAACCACCGAGGTCAGTGGGTGTTTTATGGCCATTGCAACAGCAACAGTACAACCACCAGATCCCCCTGCACCTCTGCGGCAACCACGACGAGAGATTATCCATTACAACGGTTTTGTAAACAGGATCCGGATGGGATACTGTGTGGATTCTTGGTTTCAATACTCTCGAAATGTAGATAAGTACGGCTTGGTGGAGGCCGCAGGAATCTTCTGGCACGAAGAACAAGTTGTACCAAACTCGGGAGACCTTCGAGCAAAGTTATCTCCCAGTTCAACGACCCGCCGGTCGCAGGTCATGTGGGACCCCGAAAGACCAGACAGGCACTCTCGGACCACTATTGGTAGCCAGGGTGGAGTGTCGATGTCCGTAAGTATTGCATGACATACGACCGATGTCTTCGGAATACGGCTAGTAACAAGAAGCCTGTTGGACTCCTCCAAAATCTTCCCATTCCTAGGACTCCATGGGAGTGCATCAGCATGGACTTCATTACTGATCTTTTGGACACGGCCCGTGGCCATGAAGCAATACTAGTGGTTGTGGATCTTTTGATGTGGATGACACACTTCATTCCTATAACCACTGACGTGAACACAGAGGAGACCGCTCGTCTCTTCTTTTAGGGTGTCGTAAAGTACCACGGCTTGCCGTTGCGCATTATCTACGATCGAGATCGAAAATTTTCTAGTAAGTTCTGGCAAAAGATGCACGAATACTTTGGCAGTGAGTCGCAAATGATGACAACATTTCACCCTCAAACTGACGGACAAACAAAGCGCATGAATCGCACTCTGGACCAGATGCTCCGCATGTACGTGGACCCTACCATACATGATTGGGACGAATTCCTAGCACCAGCAGAGTTTGCGGTGAACAACTCGGTGAACGAGTCCACACAGTTCACACCGTTCGTGTTGAACAGTGCTCGGCATCCAGTGGTACCCTCTTCATTGGTGAAGAGTGGGAGTAAAGGAGGGCAGGTTCCTTCCGCTCAAGCCTTTGCCGAGCGCATCGACTCCTTGTTACAGGAGGCGAAGGGTCACCTTCAAGCAGCTCGGCAGCGACAAAAGGCATATGTGGACAAAGGTTGCAGGGAGGTCTCGTTTGACATCGGTGACAAAGTGCTGCTTAGCCCTAAAAACCTTCGGCTGAAGTCGCCAGGGGCAAGAAAACTTCTACCGAAGTGGATTGGACCGTTTCCCATTGTGGCACGCATCGCGCCACTGGAATACCGATTGCTACTTCCGTCGAGTATGAATATACATGACGTGTTTCATGTGAGCCTGCTGGCTCCATACACAGCAGAAGGAACCGTTCAGCCTCCGCCAGCAGTCCTGGCTGCCGACGGCCAATACGAGGTCCTTCGCCTACTCCAGGACCGAGAGCGTACTCTTCGGTCGCGCGTTGTCAGGGAGTACCTCATTCATTGGGCCGGTTGTCGACCTGTACATAATTCATGGGAGCCCAAATCTCGGTTGCCCACAGGGGTGGTCAACGAGTACTAGAGCGAGCTTGCAGCTCGCACAGATCGACGCGTGGCAGGATGTACCACCTGAACGCGGAAAAGTGAACAACATTCCCACAGGGTAGCATTCATGGACAGCGACCATAGGAGGTTGGGGACGTCCAACATGGTTGTCGCGCGGACGCTCCAGCCTAAAGGGGGGAGGCCGCTAGCCGTGCTGACCTACAAGCTGCAACTTAGGTCTAAGTACCATGCATGTGTTCATGTTAAGCTGGTGATTGAAAATATTAATTTTCTTTCACAATGTTGATGACTCACTGAATGACAATCCTACTTGTTGTTCATGAACCGGGACGGTTCATAATAAGTGGGGAGGAATGTAGCGGGAGGGCCGGTTCGGCCCTCCCTCCTTGCTGAAGCGAGGGGTGGTTGCGCACCACCCCTTGCGTCAGCGAGGGCTGGCCGGCGGCCAGCACTTCGCTGGCCACCGGCCAGCTCGCTGCCGGCCGGCTGGACAGTCGGCGGCCGGCCAAGCGACCGGCCGGCCACCAGCCGGCCAGCCGCCAGCTGCCGATCGCGGCCTCAGTCCGATCGGCGGCTGAGGGGCCACGAGGGCCTCGAGGGCGAGGCCTCGTGGCCTCGTGCCCTCGCCCCCCCCTCACCCTCCTTGCAAACGAGCAAGCAAGGACGAGGGATAGGGGGAGCGAGGGTGAGGTCGAGAGAGCTGGCTCGAAATCGCCAGCGTGCCTCGCACGCGACGATTTCGCGCCAGAACAGCAAAACGTAAATCGAAGTTCGTTTACGACGAACTTCGACATAAAATAAACAAAATAACTCGTGCAAACACACGAGTTCGAGGTAAAAACCCCCGGTTTGGGTCCCAAAACCAGCAGTTTGGTTGAAAACGGAAATGGGCCTCCGGAGACTCGAAATTTTTGAGTCTCCCTGCTCTGGGTCGTTGATGACGATTGCCCCTCAGTCCTGCAAAGGGGGTAAACCCCTGGTGCGGACTGAGAATGCCATTCTGCGAACTCCGACGACGACTTCAGAGCAGGAGCTGGAGACTCAGCCCGTCACAAAGATGAAGCGCGCATGGGACATGACCAACCCAATACACCCGTCGACCCATACACCATGTTCTGGCAGTTGGGCATGCAGGCACCCCATGCTCGCCCGCTGTACTGCCCTTTGAACTGGGAGCCGTGGGTGGCAAACTCGATTCGGTGAACTCCCTGTTCGCGGATGTGATAATAGAGGACGTATGGCTATGCGCTACATGGAGTTAGCCATTTTCACTACTACTCAGTGTTGTTGATGCGTATTTGGTGGTGATTTGAGTTCAAATATTCTTCTTAAAAAGCGGACAAAATGCCACCCGTCTTATGATTATTTATCATCCGAAAATGCACAGAATGCCATGCATTCAGAGTTCAATGCCTAAGAATTGATGTACGCAGTACCATCCGCCACACGTGCTACCTCATCGCTAATTGGCCACGCAAGTCAGTGGCGTGACATTCTGACCCAAGGCGGCACAAACTTGTTCGCCCGGCAGGACCCACATCTGCTGAATGGCGACCCACTATTGAGCTAGTGAGACCATGGGTTGCACTAGCCGTTGCACCATCTACTACACCACCGGCTGTACCACCCACGGCACCACTCGCTGCACGACCTGTTGTACCACCTGTTGCACCACCCCCTGCACCACCAGCTGGACCACCCACTATACCACCTGCTGTACGCCATACTGGTCCTAGTGGCGACACTCATGCGCGTGCCCACGGTCGGCCGGCGCAACACCCTCACTGCAACTAGAATCCGAGCCAGTCCCCTGATTCGCGTCCCACTATGCAGCATCGGCCAGCAGCCCCTTCACAGAGCAACCCCACTAATTATGGGAGCCGCACTCCCGGGAACGCAGGTCCACCACCACATCCAGCTATACCTCGAGACCCTATTAATGGTGTTCCTGCAGACCCGCTCCAGTCCAGCCCCACCTCCGGCACCCCACACTATCAACTTCAACTCAGGTGCCAAAGAATAACTCTTCTTCCGGGTGAATCGGGATCGGGAGTATGAGGAATGGAAAAGGCATTGGGATGAAGACGTTGTGGAGAATCTAGGACTACTTTGGATGGAGTCCCGCTCCCCGGAGCAGACCGAGGTCTTGTCCATTACACATTCATCGTGGGGCAGACACCGGGTACACTATCCTAGTGTTTCCTCTGGCAATTGGAGTCCATGGGGGACTTTTTCTATTCTTTCTTACACTATCCATGTTCTATTGTGTGTGGTGTTACATTAGATAATGTTTGTGTTTACATAGTGATGGTCCAACTCCCTACATCGTTTTCCATGCCGCACCACATTTCGACGCATACATGTCGTACGTTGCGTCTGTTTTTGTAGGCACGTTGGACAGCTCCCCTGAAGGTATTAAAAAAAAGAAGGAAGGCCAATGCTGATGAGCTTCTGGAAGGGTAGAAATTCAGGAACATGGCTGCTTGCAGGATGGCGATTGAAGACTATGAAGTAGTACACCATTTCGCTCTCGTGTGGATGTGTAGTGAGCCGGGATGCATTGATGTCTAGTGAGTGAAGGCAATGACAAGGGGATGTACCAGGAACATTCATGCAAATGTTAGTTCGACGATGTGAAACTCTCCCACGTCGTGCAAGGCCACTACTGCACGTCCACGATTGGACTCGGAAGGCCAGCCCGAACAAAAATATGGATCGCACGCAAAATTCCAACCCAGATGGACCGAGATCCAATGACACCACCTGTTGTACTGTGAGCCATCATCAAGTCAGTGGACAGTGCGAAGGTGGCTGACTGCATGCTCTACTGGGCGAGGTCTCTCGCACAAGCACACCAGGACTTGGCCTCAGCGTCTAAACCCTGAAAGACGCTGAGGCCAAGTCCTGGTGGTTTTTTCTTTCACT
This sequence comes from Penium margaritaceum, assembly GCA_023375785.1. Classification (NCBI taxonomy): domain Eukaryota; kingdom Viridiplantae; phylum Streptophyta; class Zygnematophyceae; order Desmidiales; family Peniaceae; genus Penium; species Penium margaritaceum. The sequence goes on along the minus strand of SZWC01002089.1, from coordinate 57,473 downwards.
GTGCAAAGAGGTGAGGAATGCTTGGTTTGGTTTGAGTAGGCATTTTAATTCATATCAACTGTAAAAAAATCTCACTCCTGATATTTTATTTTTGTGCAGCTGAAACGTGTAGAACCCACGACACACGCCATCATCGAGATGGACAACAACAACAAGTTCAAGTGGGCATTTGTGGCTCCCGTGGCCACACGCCTTGGCAGGGACAACTCGTCCAGGATCATAACCATCGATGAAACATTTTTTAAGAATGGACACAAGCAAGTCATACTAATCACACATTTTTTTTACGTGAACGATCATGCATGTCCCATGGCCTGGGCCCTGGTTGACCTGGTTCTGCCTGCATCTGAGCCATGCTTACCCGACCGCGTCCACTGCAGGTGCAATCATTGTGCCTGACAGGGAGGCAGGCCTTTCAAAGGTTCTCGAGCGACATCTGCCCCCCACAATGCATACATACTGTGCTTACCATTTATGCAAGAACATGCAGGACAGGTACAGGAAGAAGGTCGCGTGTTGGACGTGGAAGTCAACCGAGGCCCTAACGCAAAAATACTTCCACTCTGCCACACGCCATACTTCTACGGGCCATCAACAAACAGGCTTGCAATAATCACATCCCAGGGCCTGATGGGCAAGGTAGAATCCCTCTTCAGAAGTGGATATTGTACATCTGCTATGTTCCACGTAACAGCCACATCACCAACAATGCTTCGGAGTTCCTCAACGCGCGCTTCAAGTCCCGGAGCAAGACTCACCCATTTTATTGCTTCTTACAGGTATACTACTTCGTGCAGAGGCTCATGGCAGAGCGACGGGAGCAGATCATCAATTGCAACAAGGCCAAAGCGCCCGTCCTAGCAAAAAGACTCCTCCATAGTTCCGCGGTGGCCTGAGAATATGACGTCATCATGGAGGGGCCGCACTCAGCGATGGTGCGTGGTCCAATGAATGTGCACCGGCCAGTTGACCTCTGGCGCTCATCTTGTGACTGTGGCTGTTTGTGCGAGTTTGGCCTTCATTGTCAACACGCGTCCATTCATGATGGAGGTGGGAAAATACGCAACCGTGCGCGTGGATGTCGCCCACACACTGATATACTGGAGCAAGACGTATGACAACCTCATGCCGTTAATTGTAACAGAGGGTATAGCATGATCCACTTCGTAAGCGCAATTCGTTTTCCCGAGGTGTGGCCACAAAGGCCACAAAAAAGGGTGCCCCAGCCCCGCAGCATCACGTCCACACGAGGTAGCTGCACAACTACAAGCTGACCATGCCATAGTAGCAGCAGGTGCTGGACCAGAGAGGCCAGCAGTGACACATGTCGCGACAGGAGGTGGAGGAATGGTAGATGGTGTAGCAACCAATGTCTCTGACCCAAATGACTACGACCCTGAAGCTGAGTCGCGGGGGTCTTCCATAGATAAGGATGTTGGCGATGCAACAGAGGACGACTTCATCGAAACCGTTTCGGACAGTGGCAGTGACGAATCTCTTAGATATGGAGCAGAGCCACAACAGGGTTACTAAAACAAAAAGAGCACGACAAAGAAGGTGTCAGGTTCATGAATGAGTAAAAGGAAATACATGATAATGAAGTAGATGAGGCAAAGGAAGAGGATGAAAAGACCATTGCTGAGGCCGAGGATGAAGAAGGCGGACAAGAGGACATCCATGAAGTGTGTGACATGGATGCACTCGGGATTTAAGGTAAGAGCATGATTTACAAGTCTTCCATGCAAGAACACTTCTAGAAAGTTATTTTCAGTCATGGGTTCCCATGACTGGGTCCTCATGAACCATTGCCAGAATGTCATTGTGCAGGTGTACAAGGTCCAAGCCTTTTGCCACTCTAACAGTTTGACTTTATCGACGAGAGATGTAGGCAAAACCTTTGGTTTTGGCAGCATAACTAGCCTAGGGATTGAGTCTGTGTTAGACACCCTGCAGAGGTTGTATATTAGAACACTCTTACATGGCAAAAGCATGTTGGCCATGTTAATGTCTGTGATTTGACATTCTGATAAGAGATGTTTCCTAAAGCAATTCTTTACATGTGAAATTTCCTCATTAACGAGGTTAAAACTGAAGTGATAGCCATCATTTTATGAAATTTTCTGCCATTCAATCTTGGTAGATAGGTAAGACATGCTTGTGTAAAGAACTTCCAGCACACCGGAGTACCAAACCATATTTAGGCTGGGAAGAACTCCATTTGTATTTCACTACATCATTTATAACATAAGTCAATGGAGTAAATTCAATCCTCATTAATACATCGCTGCCAATGGTGACTTCATTCCTCTAAAGGATTGGGACATGTTACTTGATGTCAAGAGTACACAAGGATTGGAGACGTTTGACAATCAAGCTAAATTACAATACGTGCCTACAACCATGGGGCACGATACGTTCAATGAACTACATTCTCAAAAACATATTCTACAATTCTATTCCAGACTTTGACGATGGGATTGTACTGAATGTCGATCCACCCATGACATCAGGTGGTCGCAGACAGTTGTGCCCCATGTGTGACATCATTGGATGGATCCATACACTCCACCCTCGTGTGTAGCAGAGGCTTGTGAACAGGGAGCCAGGTTTATTTCAGGAACCTTAACCCACATCCAAGAATGCATTTTTTCCTACTAAAAACAACATTGGGAGATAATTTTTCATTACATGTTGTTGCCATGAAGGTTGATTGTGAAACATAACCATTTCCTTCATGGCCTATCGCTTACATGTATGTGCTTCACCATACATGAAGCACATGGTACTTCAGTAATACTTGTGTAGCATACATTCTTAAAAAAACTCGTTTCTCAAGCATAAAATATAGATCACTTATATGTAATGAATCCTTTCTTTCACATGCCACACGGTTCACAGTCAAGCACACCAGAGAGGGTCAGGATGGACCCAGGGCTGCCAGTGATGAGGGCACCATATGGGACGAAAATGGGATAGCTAAACACCCATGATGTGGCACATGTCAAATGGGTGAGCGGGAGGTAGTCCCGAGTTCTCTTAGTCCCACATGCGCTTGATCTTGTTCCACTCGACCCGGGCATCATATTGGTCCATTTTGGGGAAAAGTGGGATGATGAATCTCCATGCATCCACTTGAGGAACATCCAGATCTCCTCCCCACAACTGGAGCAGCGGCATGGAACGACCCTTGAGCGACAGGGGGTCCATACAAGACATGTTTTTCTTGAAGTTAGCCACCTCAACAGAGAAGTACATAACTGAATAGACGGTCCTTTTCTATTGTTTCTTTGTCTAAAGGTTGGACGTTGAAACAAAATTACCAGGTTGCCTATTGTATCACGTTCGTTCGACAACATGGAGCAGCACTAAAGGAAAAAGGAGTTGAAACATTGATAGAAGAACCATAACACACCCCTGATATGGATGGCATAGTTGTCAAGTTTAATCACACATCATGTGTCGTCTACCTATATCTGAGAAGGAATCGTGTCATGTGCTAAATGTTTCACAACCTACCACACCAGAGTGGGTCCGGATGGACCCATGGCTGCCAACTAGGAGGGCACCATAGCGGACGGCGATGAGGCAGTTCAATACCCAAGAGCCAGCACATGTTGCATGGGTCAGCAGGAGGTGGGCCCAATCCCTTTTAGTCCCACATGCGCTTCTCATTCTCCCACTCAACCCACGAGTCATAAAGATCTATGGTGCAGGAATTGTCCAAAACACATGCGCATTTTCATGAGTTGCGGCAATGGACGACCTCTCAGCAGCAGATGCCGCGAGGAAGCCCTGACTAGGGTTTGGATTGTGCTGAGTGAAAGAGAAATTCATAACACATTACGATTCAATTTTCAACTGGTCTTCGTAGAATGGCTCGTGTTTCAATCGGGATTTTGAACCTCTTCGACGACGTCACATCAGGTCTGTTGAAAACGCCAAGGAAGTAGGGGTTGGCATACAGATTTTTCTCTGTTGGTGACAACGTGCATGGTTGTAGCCAAAGGCACTTGTCCATTTGTTGGTAATATATCTGATGATACGTGCCTTTTGCCTCAACGCTCGCATAACATTGATGCAGAAGGAACACAAACGTACGTTGTTTTACATTGAAACTTGGCCCGAGATTCACCGGTTCGTGCGGAGCAATGATGGTCCAAGGTACGGTATCCAAGTCTCTGCCGCTTGTTTGGGGATTGACCATAGGTTTTGCATGTGGGTTCCGCTCCATCACTATTCAAGTGTCAGAAAATAGTGCTTGGGCTACGGAGCTACTCTTTACCTCAATTCCCACATGTGTATTCTATTTTAGCGCGGGAGGAGGGGGGAGCTCATTGCTTTCTTGCAGTTTATTGATACCTGTGTTATTTCTCGCATTCAATTGATACAAGTGTTATATCGTATGCAAAGTTGGCATATCAGCTATGGGCAGAAGTCACATATACCCACTTTTTGGAACAAAATAGCTGATAGACCGTTGTTGCACACAAAATAACACATATGACAATGGCGCACAAAAAATAATGCATATGAAAATGTTGCACTGAAAATAACACATATAACAATGTCGTAAATAAAATAACACATGCCAATGTTACACAGAAAATACCCAAAGAACCCAGAAACGCTCAAGAAAATGTCATGTTCCCGCCACATACCATGTAGCATTGATGCATGACATGATTTTTGTCATTCACTTTGCATCAGCCGGATGCACCATTGCATTGTTTTCCATGTCAGGTCCGAAACACATGCTTTGATCCAGCATGGAAAAGGGGGTGGGCGGTTGGTTGATTTTGTTGCGGAGGCTGGGGGGGTGGTTACTTTTGTCACGCATGGTGGACGGATGGTTGCTTTTCTTTCGAACCACGGATGGATCATTTCTTTTCGTCCAAACGATGGGCGGATAAGAGTCACACTTTGTGTTTTATGGGTACGCGAGCTATTTCACCCATCAGCTCTATAGTTCCGAAAACTGGATGTATGTGAGTTCCACCCTTTCTTAAAATGCATTTAATTGACAGATAAATTCGTCTACAATTTTTAGCCTTGGAATTTAGGACCTGATTCCTTCAGAGCCCTGGTCATTTGGGTTTTTGATATTGATCAAACTGCACGTTCACGTCCTCGGTAAGTCCATAGAAATTCGACTTTCTCATCTTGGAAAATCAAACACCGAGAGCGATGTTCCAGGTCGTTGCTCGCTTTGCAGGCACCATTGTTGCCTGCATTGTAGCTACCTTTGCAGCTTGTTTCAAACCTCGCTTGGTAGCTCGCATTTTGCCATGTCCATGCGCAGTCCGTGTGGGACTTTGTGCAAAACATGGATTTCTCACATTTCGCTCGCAGTCACTGGGAGAGTGCACGCGGACATGAAACAGTTTATAGAGAACCCGGAATTTTGGAAATTTGAAAGTGGTTTGTCCATAAGAAAAAATATTTTGGTGTCTGAATGGTCGAAGGAAAACAATCATTTCAGTCAAATATGAGAGAATACTGTATCCAAAACACGTACAGACTTTACGGTGACATACTAGCATCACCGGCAAACCAAGCTAGGCAAATCTAGGCCACCTGAGATGCCAGAACATGTAACCGGACGTCTGAGTCTTGGCCACATGCAAACCACATATTGGCACTGGATCTCCAGTACAAACCATCGTGTGCCCGGGTCTCGACCACAGGGAGAGTGCACAACCTGTCAAAAAAAATATGCGGCAGATCATCATGGAATCTTCCAAAGCACTGTCACAAACCACCAAGTGCCGGGTCTTAACCACCAAGAAAACTCTATCAGACATGCATGGGTGAACTAGGTGGCTAGGATGCACCATATGGGTCACAAAAGGAGTGATGTAGTTCCTGGAGAACCAACAGCACAAACAAGGAAGCTCTCGCTACACAAGATGGTATGAAAATCAGACGGCTCAAAGCCCACACACAAACACCTGGTAGTGTTTGAGTTTGCCGAAGAATCACCATGCAGTCTGGTAGGCTAATGCGAGCAAAGAATGGGGTTTGGATTCACTAAATCTCAAACAGGCCCAACCATCAGGGTTGGAGCTTCACAAAGTCATTCCCATGAAGTTTGATATTCGCAAAGCTGAGTAGTACACAATTTTCAGTGCTGAAAACTTCATCGGTGTGATATCAGTCCTTTTCTTGCTTTATAGCTGCTTGCGTCTTTACAAGAATCTGGCACATTTCTTCCCAAACACTAGAGAAATCACGTCGATGCATGTCAACCACAGAAATATTACTCTGGCTCTGGAGTCTTGCCGATATGGCAGGAAGTTTATCATGGACTACCTCGAACTCCATTTCACCTGTTGTGGTGGAAGTTGCAAAGTTGTACTTGAGTTTGGCAATTGGCATTTTGGCTGCTCAGTCAGTCGTGAAGCTCACATAAGGCACAAAGGAGTTGTTCAAGATTCTGATTGGTTAGCTTGCTCTTCAGCTTTAGGATGGAACGTCGTTGATAGCTGGATCCCACTGCCATAAGGTTTTGCCAGCTTGTGCTAAAAATGGCAAGTTGAACGAACGCCTCTATCGCTGATGATTGTACGTGGCACGTCATGTGGCCATACAATCTGATTCAGAAACAACCACAACTTTCCTTCTACGGTGTCGCTGGTCGTAGTCGGAATGAAGTGTAGTATTTTTTAAAAACCGGTCCACCACCACGAGGATGGCGTCCTAACCCCGTCACAAAGTCCATGCTCATATCAACCCACAGTGGCTCCGTGCATCAAGATTTTTGCCACTGACAAGTATCACATGATTTGTAGAATTCTGCCACGGCGTTCTGCATCCCTTCCAACCAGTAATACCTTGATAGCTTCTTGAATGTCTTTCCATCACCAAAGTGTCCACCTGGACCTGTGTCATGGCACTTGCATCCGACGTAGTTTGTCATTCGATAATACGACGACTTGGTGAGTGAATCTCTGTCACCGATAGGGAATGTTGAACAAGAATTTGGATTTTTTTGTACCCTCCAAACTCTTCATAAATCTTCAGAAACAGATTCACCAAATACGGGTCTCGTTGGCTGAGTAGTGCGTTGATATCAGCCATTAATTTCTGTCGCCGACTCAAAGCGTCCACTGGATTTTTTTTTCCATGTTGGTACTCAATGTCGTAGTCGAGGTTGGGCTCAAGGAACTCCATCCATCGCGTTTGTCAATGGCTCAGATGTGGCTGAGTCTTGAGATATTTGAGTTTGTGTTGGTCGGTACAGAGGATTCATTGTCCATTTTCCAAGTAACACCGCCACATATTAAATGTGTGCACAACTGCGAGCATTTCTTTTTTGTGCACAGTGCGATTAGGTTCTGGTCCGTATAGTTCTTGTGAGCTGTTGTTCTCCACCGTCATTATCTTGGAGAAGGATGGCTCCAATTTCTCGATCAAGCATGGCGGTGGCCATGATGTAATCTGCTATTTGATCCACTAACTCTAGGGCTGGCGCCGAGGTTAAGGCATTTTTTGAAAATTTAGATGCTTCTTGTTCGTTGTCCCCCCAACTCCACATGGCAGTTTTACGAGTGAGATCGGAGAGAGGAGCTGACACTTGGGCATAATTCTTTGTGAATCGATGGTATTAGTTGCTGAATGAAAAAAGAAAAAAAAAAAAAAAAGAAAGAAAGAAAAAAAAAAAAACAAGAGGCAGGTGTTGCACGCAAAGCGTGGATAGGGTTACATAGTAACCGAGCAAAAAAAGGGAATTGGTATCTCTTAAGAGGCTAAATAATTGCCCGCAATCTGGACCACATAATGGAAGGTTTGCCATGAGACTTTACCTCATCCATGGAAACCAAAAATGGTTGTAAATGGACTTGCAAACGTTCACCCGCATTTGTGCAAACTAATCTGTTTGTTCGCCCATGTGTGCTCTTAAACATTGTGTATGGTTTGGGCGAAGTCCTCCTAAATTACTTTAAGCTATGCTAGATTTTTTCAGCCTGTGTGGATGCAAAATCCAAAAAAAAACAACAAAATTTGAACGAATGCGCTTGACTGTATAGTATTATGGAAAACAATTCACCAACATATTGAAGAAGAACCTCAAAAGGCATTTGTTCTCTTTTTTTATGAATATGGTTTTATCTGATGATTAATTTATTTAAATGAGATTAATTTGTTATTTTATTGTGAACATGCTAGTTTCACACGTCTATTGTGAACTTCACAAAATAAAACATGATCTTTGACAAATTTGGATGAATTTTTAATGTTTCCTCATGTTATTAAAAGTTATATGACGAAATTATAGGCAGAATTAATTTATTTACATTATTGTATGACGGTGGCTGAATTTCTTTTCTTTCCATTGCATTTTGACCCTGTTTGAAGCCGGGTTCACGAGTCTAAAGAGTTTAGCATGACGACCAGTTTCGTGAAACAGGACAGGGCGAGGCGGAGGAGGAGCGACATAGAGGGAAAAAAAGAATATTAAATTCTGCTCGCCATGGACTGGAGGAGTTGTATCCAACCCAACGTACAGTCCTTACCGTTTTGTCTTGGCGTCGGACTGGTCATTCCGTACTATCCGGGGTCTGTCCGGACATCTAGGTCAATGTCCGTGATTGTTTATTACTGGGCCGACCCTGACAATGCGTCCGCGGACGTGGGGGGGCATACAGTCCGACTGATTCTTGCACCCTGATTGGTGGATGTGTCAGGAAAATGACCGATCCGCCAATCCCGATTTTCTTGAAGCATCTTTTGGCCACGAACCGATTGTAATAGGTTACTATGTAACCCAAAAAGAAGAAAAAAAGCATACGTCCCAAACGTTGGTTGGCATCAGCCAATCAGTGACCGCTCCCACTTGCTTTGTGTCAATGGTGATCCTCCCACTGTCGATAGTGTGGCCTGAAAACTCAACCAAATGGCAGCTAGAGTTTCATTTCAAAATAATTATGTTAAATGTATCTCTTTGTACAATCCCAAGAAAAGTAAAGAGATCCATTGTGCTCCTCTGGGGTACGAGTACACACCAATACTTCATCGAGATACACGGCAATGAAGTCGTCCAGGTACAATAAAAAAAAAGCATTGTTCATCGCTACTATACACATCATAGAGTTATTTGTGATTATAAATGACATAACCGTGATCTTGAAGTGCTCGTGTCTGGTGAAAACACCGTCTTCTTTACCCTTATCAGATATGTGGATCTGACAATAGTCGTTGCGTAGGTCACTTTTGGTGAAAATTCTTGTCCCCTGGAGTTGGTAAAAAAAATTCTCCTCATGGAAGACGATAGTAGTTCTTGATGGTAATGTCATTCAACTCTTGGTAGTAAACATACATCCGTTTATTGTTGGGGTACCTTTTCACGAAAAGCACAGGCACCGCATAGGGTGAAGTGGAGGGTCTGATGAACCCCTGACAGAGAGTTTCGTCTTGCTATTTTTTGAGTTTGGTTAGCACGTGGTCGCTAATCCAATAGGTCTTCATCACTGTCAGTTTGTTGTCTAGCATCAGGTCTATCTAGTAGTTGACGTTCTTTTGTGAAGCTAACTCTCAATGTAGTTCGGCAAGAAGAACACCTTCAACTAGTGGTACAAACACCTTTGTAATAGGTGCAAACTTGTCTGGGTTTTAGGCTTATGTGTTTGTATCTGCTACTGTCATTTCATCTGCTTCTCTTGCTTGTACATGGACTAGCCATGCTTTTCCTCGACGTTGCAGATATTTCTTGGCCACGTAAAGTGACATCGGTTGGCGTTTTGCAACTGCTGGATTCCTCTCCTTCTTCCACCTCCGTTGCTTCCCGCAACCATTGTTGTGTTGTGGGTTATTGGATCAGAGGCAAGTGTCTCTTTCTCCCATTAATCTTGAAATAGATCAATCTGTTACTCTTGTCTACCTGTTGGTTCTGTTGGTATAGGAAATCTTGCCCAAGGATGGTTTTTCGTCACTCGTTGAACAAGTCCTCTAGACCGTTATGTCTTGTAGATATACGATTTGCAGTCGGAGAGGTTTGCAAATTTTATGGATCTGCTGTTGGCCGTCTACAGTTTTTCCTCAATCACCGTGGTACAAAGTGCAAACCCAGCCTCAAAACCATGTTGCTACTGAAAAATCTGTAAGAAGCTCCTCCATCCAATAGTGCCGGTGCCATTCTATGACTTTTACAACCCCTTGGCTGTACGCATAGCAGTATCAACAATAGATCGTCTCCGTACCCCTTCTCAGACTTTGTAATCTCAGGAATTCTTTTCTGGGGTGATGTGAGGTGCTCAGATGGGCGATTGGTCGACGTAGAGTTTTCTGAACAAGCAGGGGTTCCGTCGTATAATCCTACCCTTTACCGTTTTTTGACCCCTCACTTCTTCTCTACTACGTCCTCCCCCTTTTGGCCTGTTGCTGCCGGGCCACATCGCATATGAGATGTGGCCCAGCTTCCCGCAACTCCAACACAACTGTTGATCATGTCAATTGACAGCTTCAATCTCCAACGAGGACAAAGTTTCTGTTGATTACGACTTACCTTCGCCACCATATGAATTACGGCCTTGGGGTTGCCAGTCATTGGATTCCTGAGTTTGAGCATTGAATTCTTTGTTTTCGAAGCAATTACCTGCTATAATCATTCAGGGAGGGTCATCCCGGATGCCAAACATAGTGATTGCTCACCCAATGATGTATTTGAGGCCTCTGCTCTACTACAAATAAAGTTCTCCCAGGAGGAGGTTACTGCCGGTGACGATTTCACGGAAATGCTGAGTGTAATCAGTCATGCTAGACTGCTGAAGCATTTTTCAAATCGTGCAAATGTGTCATGCGCAAAGACCAACCAGTATTCCTGTGGGAAAACTGGTTTTCCTCCAAGAGGGTCATGCCATGTTGGATTGATGTGTTCAAGAGGTAGAATACATGCAGTCAACGACGTGAGAGTGGTCGCTTGAGCTGTTGATCCAGCTCAGCCAGTCTCCTGCTGCTGTTGGACGGTCTTTAGATCATACCACCCACTCAAATATGTGCCACGTAAAAGCAAGGCCACGTGTTGAACTTTATCTTTATCTTTGTTAATCCCAACAGTAGTAAAGTACACCTCTAAACTATTCTGCTACATCCTGATAGTTGGTCCTTTGGATTTTGCAAGATTGAACGGCAGAGGGAGCGTTCAGAATTTTTTCGTCACAGCCGGAACCATGGTGGCAGCGGCATACGACCAGGCCTACCTCATGGAGGAGATCCTGCGTGCTCTTGACAAGTTGCGTCAAGAGAACCAGCAGCTGCGCACGGAAGTTGAGGCAAGGTACGTCGGCCAAGGGAGCAGTGCGTTGTGGGGTGTTGCATTGGCATCCGCACCTGCCTTTCGGCGGCCCAAGCCGAAGGAGCCGGAGTTCTACACCGGCAAGGGCAGTGCACGTGAGTGGCTCTTCACGGTGAACTCGTACTTCACGGCGTTGGACGATCCCGTGGGAGAAGATGCCACAAGACTGGAGTATGCGCCTACGCTACTCCGGGGAATGGCGCTACAGTGGTGGTCGGCATTGTACCGGCGGAACGCCGCTGGGTTGCCGGATGGGCTGGGGGCCGGGCAACGGCTTCAGCCATTGCTCAGTCTACCGCTTGGACGAGAAGTGCAGCTTGGTGCGCGGGCGTTGACGGAGAAACCAGAGACGTGGGAGCAGTTCGAGACGATGCTCCAGGCGCGTTTCGACCTCCTCAACGGCAGCCGGGTCGCACGTGACAAGATCAAGCACGTCAAGCAAGGCGGATCGGTCCAGGACTACACTACACGCTTCATGGCCTTGGCGGCGCAGATTGACGACCTCTCGGACACGGAGGCGTACGACCGCTACCACGACGGCCTGAAGCCGCACGTCCAACGCGAACTCGTGGTGCTTGGGTTGCAGACCTTTGTGGAGTTGGTCTCGGCGGCGGAGCGAATCGATGCGGTAAGCTACAATGCGCGTCGGACCAGCTATGTGACACAACCACGGGTAGAGCAGCCGGGTCAGGCTGTGCCCATGGAGGTGGATGCAATCCAAGCCGGGCAGCGGGGCGCGGGGGGACAGCAAGGACCGAGAGGCAAGTGCTGCGCTTGTGGTGAGGAGGGTCATCGCAAGCGGGATTGCCCCAAGTACAAGGCACAACAGGGAAACGGGCAGCAGCACTGAGGAGGGGACGACCTACTGCTGCAAGTCTTTCGTCCGCAAGGGACGGCACCAACCCTGAAAGGCTTTTGCCGATTAAGGAGCTGCTTCAAGTGTTGTTGCGGAATGAAGGTGAGACCCGGCAGTTTCCAGGGATCATCCTGGAGCTGGTTCTTGAGATTTCGGAGGGGAGTTTCAAGGGTCAGAGGAAGCTACGTGGGCTGCTAGACGACGGCGCGAGTCATAGCTTCTTCAACGACACGTTGGTGACAAGGTTGGAGCTCGCACGACAGCCGGGGACGTCGGCCAAGGCACGGTAGGTGTCCGGAGTGGTGGAGTGCGGCAGACCTCTCGTCAAGCACAAAGTCTGTATGGGCGAGTTGGTGTGTGACATGGAGTTCCACACTTGCCCTATGGATGATTACGACTGTTTGATCGGCCGGGATTGGTTGCACGCCTGGAATCCGGAGGTGGATTGGAGGTGCAACCGGGTGGTCGTGAAGGCGGACGGGAAAAATATCACTCTGCCTTTGTGGCGGGGTGAGGGGAAGGAGTCAGAAGTGGCGGAAGCGAGGAAGCAGCTGCGCGTCATCAACTTGCAGCAGCTNCTCGTCAAGCACAAAGTCTGTATGGGCGAGTTGGTGTGTGACATGGAGTTCCACACTTGCCCTATGGATGATTACGACTGTTTGATCGGCCGGGATTGGTTGCACGCCTGGAATCCGGAGGTGGATTGGAGGTGCAACCGGGTGGTCGTGAAGGCGGACGGGAAAAATATCACTCTGCCTTTGTGGCGGGGTGAGGGGAAGGAGTCAGAAGTGGCGGAAGCGAGGAAGCAGCTGCGCGTCATCAACTTGCAGCGGCTAAAGCGGTGCGAGCGCAAGGGTGGCCAGGTTTACTTGGCATGGGTGCGTCTACAACAAGCAGCAGAGCAGCAGATTGCAGCAGTCAAAGCAGCGGAGGGGCAGCCGGGGGAAGGCGCAGGAGCTCCAGAGTTACCTCCCGGTGTTGGGGAGGTGCTCAAGGAGTTCGGGGATGTTTTTCCGGAGGAGTTGCCGAAGGGGCTGCCGCCACAATGCGATATTGACCACAAAATTGAGGTGGTGCCAGGATCGTCACCAACGGTGCGGTCTTACAACCGCATGAGCGACACGGAGCTTGCGGAGCTCAAGAAGCAGTTGGGGGAGTTGGTGGACCAAGGCTTCATTCGGCCGTCGGTGTCGCCGTATGCGGCGTCGGAGCTGTTCGTCAAGAAGAAATCAGGAGAGCAGAGGATATGCGTGGACTACCGGGCGCTCAACAACATCACGGTGAAGAACCGCTACCCGTTGCCGTGGGTCGAGGAGCTGTTCGACGCGTGCACCTCGTAGCACGAGGTGCACGCGTCTTTAGCAAACTGGACCTGAGGTCGGGGTACCACCAAATCCGTATTGCGGAGGAGGATGTGGAAAAAACCGCGTTTCGGACGCGTTATGGACACTTCGAGTATCTCGTGATGCCTTTCGGGCTAACGAATGCTCCAGCTACGTTCATGGCGCTGATGAACCGGGTATTCCGTCCCTACTTGGACCAGTTCGTGGCCGTCTTCCTCGACGACATCCTTGTCTACTCGCGGACGATGGAGGAGCGCCAAGAGCACCTACGGACGGTGATGGAAGTATTGAGAAAGGAGCAACTGTTTTCCAAGCTCAGCAAGTGTGAACTCGCCAAGCAGGAGGTGGAGTTCCTCGGGCACATTGTCAGCTGGAGGGGAATCCGTATGGACCCAAAAAAGGTGGAAGCAGGGAAGGAGTGGCTAGAGCCGGCGTGTGTGCGTGACATCCACGTTTTTCTAGGTTTTACGAACTACTACCGGAGGTTTATCCGGAGGCACTCGGCAATGGGAGTACCCTTGATAGACTTGCTCAAGAAGGGATGCCAATGGGAGTGGGGTGCGAAGGAGGGGTAAGGCTTCGGTGCAATGAAGGCTGCCATGTGTCAAGCCCCGGTGTTGGTGCATCCGGACACGAGCAAGGAGTACATGTTGGCGACGGACGCAAGCGACTATGCGATCGGCGGGGTGCTGATGCAGGACCAAGGGAAGGGGTTGCAGCCCATTGCGTACTACTCCAAGAAACTGAAAGGGACTGAGTTTAACTACCCGATCCACGAGAAGGAGATGCTCGCGGTGGTCCAAGCCTTCAAGCAATGGAGGTGCTACCTTGAGGCGCGGCGGTGTGTGGTGCACACGGACCACTACGCGCTCAAGTACCTCAAGTCGCAGCCGATCCTGATTCGTCGTCAAGCACGGTGGATGGAGCTGCTGGAAGGCGGCTTTGACTACGAGATCCAGTACAAACCAGGAAGGATCAACCCAGCGGACCCGCTTTCGCGTCGCCCGGACTTGGGCGTG
>SZWC01002089.1:12688-24650 GCA_023375785.1 Penium margaritaceum | reverse complement strand
CGCCACCCCCGCCTCCCCCCGCACCGCCGATCCCGCCGCTACCACCTTCATATCCAGCTCCGCCCTCTCCACCGCCACTCCCACCATCCCCGCCCTCTCTGCCGTCGCCAGCCCCCCCGCCTCCACTACTGGCCCCACCCGTATGGGCTGCTCCCTCACCCTCTCCACTACTAACACTCGCCCCCCATCGTGCCTCTCCAATCCCTGTCACCCGCACCGAACTGGCCTGGGTCGCCGCAGCCGCCGCCCGCCGCCGGCGATCCCTCACCCGCTTCGGCGGTGGCCGCCGCCGCCGCCGCACGCTACGGCACTCCTCCCTAGGTCGGGGCTCCCCCTCGAACCTTGGAGCCACTGCCGGCTGGACTGCCCTCACCACCTCTACTGCCTCCATCACGACCACAACTCTCGCGGGCGTCTCTCCTGTCGGCTGCTCCTCAGACTCCTGTATCAGACCGTACTTTGGGCTGGGAGGCCCATCCTTTCTCTCCGCCGCCACCCCCCTATCACTGCCCTGGGGAGGTGTGGTCCCCTATTTCTCTCTCTCCTGCTCTGCCATGACTACATCATGCTTCGCCATGTCTAGCCGCCTCTCCAACTACTGTACCCTCTGCACTAGCTGCCGTAGGAGCTACCCCCCTGATTCCGCTCCCATCCGCTGCATCTCTACATCCTCCGAGACTACTGCGAGACTGGCCTGCTGCTGTCCCACAACCTCCATCGTGCCCGCGCAGACCGCGTCTACCTGCTGCGCCAGTTGTAGGTGGGCTTGCTCCACCCTCGCCCCCTCCACCTCTCGTCCCTGCGCCATATCCTGGAATGCGCCCTGAAGCGCTTGTGCTATCCGGAATAAAAAGGCTTCCTGCAGGTATGTCCAATCCTTCATGTCCTGCATGTGGCGAAAGGCCTCTCCTAACTCTCCTACCTGCTTCTGTACCATCTGAAACCGCCCGGATATGTCCTCATCATACCGAATGAACAGGCCGCGGAGTCGCTCCCGCATGTCCGTCTGGACCTCTTCACACTCTGACAATCTCCTCCTGCAGCCTCTGCCACGCCGCCCTCCAGGCCGCCGCACTCGCTGCAGCTCACCCCCCGCCTGTTCCCACGCCATCATGTCCTGTCGCACTCTGCATCCCCGAGGGGCTCTCCACCTTCTCCTCCCGCCACCTGTGTGATGAGGCCTCACCTGCGTCGCGTCCTCCGGTGCCACGGACGCTCTCCTCCCTCCCCTCCATCAGCATCTGTTGGGATCCCCACGTCGGCCTCTCCTCCCTCCTCACCTGGTCCTGCATCCCCCCGTCCCTAGCCTCCCCCAGGTGAGGGGGGACAACCTGCTCCTGCCCCTTCACATAGGGCTCCTCTTGCTCCTCTCCAACCTCGGCACCCCCCTCACCAGGGTCACCTCCATTCGAGCCCCCGCCGCCGGGTCTCCCTCCCCGGGTGTCGCATCCTTCTCGAAACCCCACCACTCCGTCCCAGCCAAGGCTACGGAGGAGGGCTTCATGGGCGGCTCCTCTCCGGGAGGGGCGGAGCAAGGCAGCAGCCTAAACAGCCGCAACGGCCAGCGCACATGCTGCTGCTGCCTGCGCTCCCCCTCGTAGGCCAATGGCACTCGGTAGGAGGAGGATGGCGCCCTGATCTGTCCCCCCCATGAGCGAAGTCCACAATACGTCTAGCAGTTGCATGGGCTCGACGACCCGATGCCACAGCAACATGGACGGTGGCGCATGTTATAGATTTGCCCCTCTGCATGCCCAAGTGCGGCACCGGGAGGCGCCGACGAGCTGACAGAGAGATGAAATTCCTCGTCGTTGGATCTGGCGACTCAATGATTGTTCGGATCCTAAAATAGAGGATTGCCCCTGAAATTTGACAAGTTGCTAAATCTGGTGGAAGTTGTTTCACTTGATTCGGACAAGTAACGAGGGAGATATGAGCTTCCAAAGTTGGGGTGTGCGCGGCGGCTCTGGGAGTCTGACGCGGTTCGACTGGAGGTGGATAATCCACTTGACGGAGTAACAAAAGTCCATCTGGAAATTTTGTTCCGGAAGGGCTGCCGAGGCTTCCGGTGAATGATCCACTGGATGCCAGTAGTGTAGTTTGTTACTAAGGGACTTGGCCAAATCTCTGGCTCGGCATCCGAAACTCAGTAGTACGTTTTGTTACTCGGGGACTTCATCAAAATTCTAACTGCAGGTCCACGAACAGGTTTCGACCCACATCAATCCCCATCACCAAACTCGATGATTAACTCATCGAAACAGACCCCAAATGTGCAAGGGGCACCGCCAATACGTGTAGGACCATCTGTGCCTCCGGAATGGCGTTTTGATGGGTCCTTGATGTGTGAGGGCGCTTCGGCGGGTGACGTGGTGCGTGCCGCCAACTGAGTGGCTGGTTTGGGGTGCTACGCTTCGACTAACGTAGCGGGAGCTACGAATATCCAAATTGCGCACGGTTTGGTGCGTTGGAGATTTCATGACTAGCCCTACAAATTTTCAGATCATGTTCATGTTCAAAAACCAATGAAAAATCACGTTCTTCCCTTCTCAAAAGTGACTGTCTCGCATTTTTCTTCAACTGTCAGAAACATAGCGTGAGGCGACCAGAAAGCTCACGCTTAGACTCAGATTCACCCGCACAAAACATAGTCGTGAGCACGGAATACCTGTTGGGCTACCTTGGAACCGCACCCCGGTTTCTGACAAAGGGTTATGGGTACACCGGCCCTGACCGGTCTACAAATCGTTCACGGCTTTCGCGGCGGACGGGATTGTCGTCGGGGACGCCATCTCCGTCAAACTCTGAGGTCCCAGAGTTGAAGACTGCGCAATGGCGCAGAAGGAGACATAGCCCATCCAGAAGTATGCGGGCGGCCCTGGATTTGGGCTATGGAGGTGGCACTTTGAGATCCACCTCGCGCATAAGGGTGTGCTGCAGGTCATGTTGGGAACCAAAGTCCTCGACGAAGCGACAGCGACGGAAGCGCAGAAGGAGGCCTTCGAAAAGAAGAACACGGAGGCGCTCATTCTGCTGGTGTCCGGGACGGCTGAGTCGCAGTGGGGCTACTTCCAAGGCTGCAAGTTGACAGCCGAGGCTTGGCAAAAACTTTGTACCATCCATCAATCCAAGTCGCTAGCGAACAAAATCTTTGCCATGAAGTGACTTCTGGTGGTTAGAATCAAGGAGGGAGATGATGTCATCACCGTCATGCAGCAGATCGAGTCGCTAGCCTCACAGTGCAACGACGTGGGGTGGAAGATTGACACGCGGCTGCAGGTGATGGCCCTCCTCATGGCCCTTCCTGACCGTTGGAGCCCTCTCATCACAGTCTTGGGAGGATGGGCAGAGGACAAGCTCACCTATGGCGCGGTCGCAGAGTACATCCGCACAAGGCGCAGCGACGGAGCTGCGGGGGGGCGGCATCGGTCCTCCTTGCCTCGTTTGGCTGACAGACAGACAGACTGATGCCCCCCCCCTCAGGTCAGTGAGTCAGTTAGTTTGTCTGTCAGTCAATCAGTCAGTGAGTCAGTGAGTCAGTCTGTCAGTCTGTCAGTCTGTCAGTCTGTCAGTCAGTCAGTCAGTCTGTCTGTCACCAGAGACAACGGGATGAGACTGAGAGGGAAGGGCCCAGAGGCACCCACCACAAGTGTAAGGTGAAACCGGTGGACGACACACGCATGGAGGAAGAGGGAGTATCAGGACGCGGCTGCACAAACGGAGGTGGAGAGTAAACATGATCAGACGGCTCGGAAA
Source organism: Penium margaritaceum (assembly GCA_023375785.1). Lineage (NCBI taxonomy): Eukaryota > Viridiplantae > Streptophyta > Zygnematophyceae > Desmidiales > Peniaceae > Penium > Penium margaritaceum. The sequence goes on along the minus strand of SZWC01002089.1, from coordinate 20,894 downwards.
GAACCGGCGGTGGGGACGTGGCACCGGTTGGAGGAACAGAGGACAAGGCAGCAGGTGAGGGAGCAGAGGACGCGAGAGAGACAGCATCAGTAGAGTCAGGAGACTGACGGGGAGGAGGTGAGGCTAGAGGAGCGGTGGACGCTGAGGGAGAGGAAGAAAGTGAGGGAAATGAGGGTGAAGCGGAACACCGCTCTGTCAACGAGGGGATAGAGGGTGTCGAGGGACGCCCAGAGGGGAGACCAAGAGGCCTAGAGGGCAGTGGACCACCTCCATCCCGAGAGGGCGGAGAGAGGGACCCACCAAAGCGGGGAGAGTCACGCTCAAACAAGTGTTCAAAGAAGAGAGCGTCACGAGACTCAACGACACGGCACCGGGAGGGGTCCCAGAAGAGCCACGCTTTGGAGAAGGGAGAGATGCCCAGAAAGATACAAAGCCGACCACGAGGAGACAGCTTACTATCCCGTTGGTCTGTGGGGACCCACACAGAGGCAAGACATCCCCAGACGCGGGCAAGGCAGAGGTCAGCACACTGACCAGTCCAGCGTTCAAAGGGAGTGACAGAGTGGGGAAGGGGGCCATGAGGGACACGGTTCCAGACCCAAGTCATGTAGGAGATGGCCTCAAAGGCAAAGAGAGGGGATTACCCGGAGACAGAGAGGAGGGAGCGAACACCATCAGCAAGGGTGCGGTTCCAGCGTTCTGAGATACCATTTTGCTGGGGGGTGTAAGGGACAGAGGATTCAAGCCGAACACGCGACTCAAGGAAGCGAGAGGTGGGACCAAAGAACTCACCATCGTAGTCGCTACAAAACACGCGCAAGGGCCGAAGACAGGCACGCTCGGCCTACGGGAGCCAGGACTCAAGGACATCATTGACGTCACTTTTGTGGCGAAGGGCAAAGGCCCAACGGTAGCGAGAGAAGTCATCAGTCAAGCACAGGACGTAACGGCCGAGACCGCCAAGGAAGTCATGGGGCAAGGGACCAATGATGTCAGCATGGACAAGATCAAGAGGGTGAGAGGTAGTAGACTCAGAGGTGGAGAAAGGGGAACGGTGTATTTTCCCACTAGCACAGTCAAGACAGGTGGACGTGTAGGGTGGAGGAAATGTGGCCGGGTCAAGGCCAAGGGCAGGCCGAAGGCAAAGAGGACGTTGGATGGCGGCAGTGTAAATGTGACAGAGGCGGCGATGTAGGAGATCAATATGCTCAGGAGACAAGGATGGAGCAACATGAACAAGGGCAGAGGCAGCGAAAGACGAGGGCAACGTGAGCGGGACACGGAACAAACGATCACACCGCACGCCACGAAGAACAACCCAGCCAGAGGAGCGCAGAGAGATAGAGGCAAGGCCACGGCTGGACGAAAATTCCATGCCCTGGTCGTCAATGGTAGTCACAGAGAAAAGACTGACTTCAAGGTCAGGCACGTATAGCAAATCAGGAAGGTAGACAATGCCACCCAGACCAACAAAGCGGACAACACCAACACCTTGAACAGGAACTAGTTGGCCGGAGCTTGTGCGCACGGAACGAACAGACTGAACGGGTCTAAGGGACACAGAGGAGGAACGACAGGAAGGTCATGTGATGTGTGGCACCGAAGTCAATGATCCAGAGGCCAGGCGAGGCACGAGTGGATGGAAGGACAAAACAGAAAGCGACAGTGCCACAAGATGAGAGGGGAATGTATGAGACTGCCAATCCTCAATCCAGGCACGATCATCAGACAAGTCCCCCTGGACACAACCAGAGGAAGCACCACGAAGGGTGACCTCAGACTCACAGACACACACACTAGACTGGCCACTCACACTCTCACCTCCCTGAGAGCAAAGGTGAAGTAGCTCCGCCAGCCGATGCTCAAGTGTACGCTCCTCGTCACGGCGGTCAGAGGAGCGCTCCAAGGAGTGGTCGGAGGAGCGGTCAAGGAAGTATCCGTCATCACGAGCCCAGTGGGGCACGGAGTAGTGAGGGGCCGGGGGTTCGTAGTATGGAGGTCCAGATGGAGGAGGAATGCAGCCTCCGGGGCTGGGAGCAAGAGGTATCGGTTGAAGGCGGCAAGCGTGGTGGAGAGTGTTGAGGAAGAGGAAGAGGATGAGGAAGATGCAACCGTCACGACAGTAGCAACAGAGGAGGCGGCGACACCGGTGTGGACCCAGTGGGTACGCATGGAGGAGGCCAGGTGTGCATCGTCGCGGGGGGCATGACATTTTGCCGCAGAGTGGCGAGAGGCGCCACAGTTCCAGCAGGTGACGTCAACAACAGTGGGGGCGGAGTTCTTGCCACCGTGACCACCCCCACGTCCTTTGCCCCCACGGCCGTCACCGCGGCCGGAACCACCACCCCCTCCCTGTGAGGCACCCTGAGTGGAGTGCACTGCAACCTGCAAAGAGGAGGAGGCAAAAGAGGCTACGGCAATGGAGGAAGAGGAGGAGGTGGTGATAGCAGCCAGGGCAGCGCGGTGCATGCGTTTGCTCTGCAAGGCGTTCCACCAGTCGCTGAGACGCGAGGCAGTGAAATCAAAGAAGGGGCAAATCCCAGGTGGGGAATCAGCAGGAACAGGTGTAGAGGCAAGGCGCTTGAGTTCCGCCTAAGAGACATGAAGATACAAGTCAGACAGCTCAGGAATGAGGCCAGCAACGATTGACAAGCAGGCTGAGAGAGGACCGGGGACGGCCCTGCCAAGGTCTCGTAGCAAGCGCAAACTGCGCGCCCAATACTCATCCGCTGTCTCGTCCGCCCGCATCTATAAGGTGTTGAACTGGACAGTGAGGGCACTCTGGGCAGCGTGCCCAATCATTGTTTTGCGGCGGCGGATGAGAGCATAGGCGCCGACGAGATCAGCGGGGGTGCCGCGGGAAGGGTCTGCGTTGTACGTACCGATATCATCAAGGAGATTTTTGGGTCCTGCATTGATGAGGGCCCGTAGAGCGTGAGCAGCCTCTGCAGGCTGTGGTACAAACGGTGGCTTGGCAGGGGAGTAGTACTTCCAAAGTAGCTCACCCTGGGCCCATGCGCTAAAGCGGGTCTCCCAAGATGTGAAAATGAGCTTAGGTGTGAACTGTGGTGGTGGAGTTTCGAAGTCTTTCTGCCGAGCTGGGAGCAGAGCACGGGCATGGCTGCTACGGAGAGAGAGGGAGAGGAGGATTTGGCAACAGCACCACTAGGAAATACAGATGAGTCTGCGGAGCCGGAGTCGGGAAGGACTGCAGCAAGGCCTCGAATGGCACGCAACCGCTCAATGACTAATGTGACCACTGTGGCCGCTAGCTCGTGTTGTGCTTCCCGCCCCTGATGAAGCTCATCCTCAGCTTTGCGACGCTCTGCTTGCGCCTCACTAAGAGTGGCCTGGAGGGCCTCTATAATCTCCTCGAGCCCAGGCATGATGAGAGAATAAAACCTAGAATGCAGGTGAGGGACAAGAGAGTGCAAGAGAGTACACGAGAGTGTAGGAAAGTGCAATGTGACACTGTGCAATGCAGTGCTCACCGAGCTAGTGACGCGGAAGAAGAGTGAAGAGAGGCGGGACAACGGCTACGGCTGAGGAGAACAGGACCGCCACCCAACCTGCGACCACCACGGTTAGACACAGGAGCCCCGTAGAAGTGGCTCCGAAAACTGCAGCTGAAGCTAATGCCACCAGAACACTGGTGGTGATGTGTGGTGTGACATCGCAAGGAGCACCAGTAGGCGTCAGCACTACTGCAGCAGTGGATGCCCAAATGGATCCAATAGTGCTAGAGGCGGCGTCTGCTGCAATGGAGGCAGCTGTGGCAATAGATGCTGCTGTTGCTGTGATCTGGGTGGCAATGTTTACAACAGCAGCTGCAAGCAGAGTGAGAGAGGCAGCAGTCTGTGCGTACGCCTCAGCTGCACGGCCAACGACGGTCTGTGTAGGAGCACGGCAGGCCCTGGCAGTGGCTGCGAAGGTAGCCGCGGCACCAGCAGCCGCGTCCAGGACAGCGCCTGCCAGTCCAGTGGAGTCGGTGTGGATGGGAAGGACGGGGATGACATCCGGCACCTCGGGTGCCGTCAAGGTCTCGGTCGATCCTGCTGCGGTAGGAGGAGCAGGAGTAGAAGCAGCTGTAGGTTCAGTCGGTTGAGAGTTGTGAGGAGGTTGCATCCTTGGTGACAGTGGTGGTGACGATGGAAGATCGTCTGGGGTGTAGACCTGACGATCTATCTCCTCCCGTTCACGCTCGGGTGCAGGGTCAACGTCTTCTTGCCTGTACGAGTGATCCAACATGCGCACCCACAGAGGGGTGTCGTCGTCGTCAGCCAGCGTGAAAGATGAGTGGGGCTTATGGTGCAGTCGAGAGAGGCGCACCAGACGCACCACACGTCAAGCCGGGACTCGCCTTTGTGAGAGTAGTGTGATGCGGGGAAGCAGAACCACGTGAGATGAAGGGATAAGATGCCGCTGTGAGGAGGAGATAGGGAAGCACACCGTGGAGAGTAGGAAAGGCGAGGTCCGAAGAACAACCGCGCCGTGCCTCTGCCCTGTAAGAAGGGCAGTGCCGAGAAGGAAGTCACCCGCTGCTGCGGTTGATGACTGCGGCACGACTGCTGCCGATCAAGGGTGCGGCAAGCGCACCAGCCTTGAAGTCACGCCACAAGAGGGGCGTACGTCACCTGACGTGCGCCGGTGGGCCAAAAGGAGAGCACGCGAGGTGGAGCTGGGAGAGCCAAGCCCCCGAATCCCGACAGAGGCGGAGAGTCCGAGATGGTGCTGCGGGCACAATGGTGACGTGGGCGGAGCGAGAACCGAATATGCAAGATGGGTAGGGGTGGCGAGACGGCCACGCGGAGATGGAGGAACGGGCTAGCCGAAGAGACGGCGGGCCCGAAGAGGTGTTGTGGCAGTTGCGGCACCGCGATGGTTGCTAAGAGACCCTCGGTGCCTCGTACACGGGTCCAGGACGCACGGGTCGCAGGGGGCTCCCCCTGCTTGCTTTGATACCAATAGTAACTAGGAAGCTTCCTATGTGTGTTAGATGAGGCGGAGTGGGAGAGAGACATGAAGCGAGAGACACACCATGGATGCGACAGAGACTTGCTTAGAATCACTTGCAAGTTACACCGAGACAGATGTGAATGGGGGGGAGCGAGCGAGGTAAGGGTACACCGGTGAGCACGCACCCACACCAAGTATCACGCTCGGTTGGACTTGTGCCGCCACCCGGGGATCGAGCCCGACCACTCGCAATATTCCGAGGGCGGCTACTCACCAGTGCTCGGCCAAGACCGGCACGGTGGCCCCCTGAGGATCAGCAGCCGGGAAATAAGCAGCTCCCCCAAAGCACTCAAGGCAAGAGAAAATGAGGAAGTGCACAGCATTGAGAACGTACGAACCCTACCAATGACCGCATCACAGAGTCATAAGAAAAGCATACAAAAGCATATGTGCCACAGGGCACTCCTGGGTCCAGCAGCAGCGTGAAGGCGTCAGAGGCTCCAGCCAGAATGGACTCGCCTGATGCTTCCCAGGTAGGGCCATTGTTACTTTATCTGTACATGTGTGTGCACAGTGTGGGAGGCAAGAGGGCATAGAGTTTTGAGTGGCGACGAACTTCAACAACCCTCTTAGGATATCACCGTCATTTGTTATATGCACATTTATTGAAGGATGTGAGGGGCTTAGGACTACACACTTTATGTAAGAGGAATGCGACAGACAAAACAAAAGGAAATGCCTAGGCAGCAGGTTGGGGCAGCAGCGTTGTTGATGCAGCGTGCGGGCTTCCACGCTCGTTGCTTAAGTCAGCTGCCCCCTCAGTCTGCTGCTCTAGAGTCTAAGTCTGGAAGCTCTGTGTTTGTTACTCAGAAATGCGCGTGCCAGTGTTAGCGTCAGAAAGCAGCTGAAAACTGCAAGTGACTGATTAGGAATGAATAATGAACAACAATGGGAGACCCCTCCAAGTTCTAGGCCCCCCCCAGCTCTGTAGAGCTTGTTACTCAGTTCATCAGCCAATCAGAAAATAGCTCAGTTCAGGCTGGCAGGTTTTCTCGGTGAGGCCTGCCAGGCAGCCAACAGCCCAAAACCCGGGCGTCGTCCGTTTTGCCTGAAAACTGGATCATACCATAATACCGACGATGCGAACGCAGCCGTGCGGTCAGAATCTGCTAGAAAAATAGTAGCGAGGAGTTATGGCAGCCTAAACCCAGATAGTGCCCATAACGGTTTATGCTGCCAAACAGGGCCATGCAACATGCAACTTGGACCCTAGGCAGTGCATGACGATGCAGACGCGATGGGACGCGCTGGACGCATGCAAGCAGCAACTGCGGTGTCAATGACCGCCGGCGGCACGACCGCCGAGGAGGCCTGCCGATGGAGCTGAGCGCGTCGCCGGAAAGAGGAGGCTCCAGCGAACTGCGAGAAGACCTCAGCGTGCGTCGGCTCCACCGGACGACACTCCATCAGCGTCGAGTCTCGCCGTCAGTCATCTGCACGCCGATGTACACAAGCCGGGAGGACACAACAGAGCACAATGAGAGATGCGAAAAAACCAACACTCCCCCATGGCTCATAAGCACAGTGCACATGGGCGGACAGGGACACGGTCAACATCCAGACTCCCCCAGGGCATGCACAGACACAGGCAGAGATAAAGATAGAGTCACTCAAGGACGTACGCCGACCGAACTCACAGCCTTCTTGAATGAGTCGCGCTTCAGTGCCTTGGTCAGGAAGTCAGTCAACTGCCGTGCTGTCTCAACCCACACGATGCTGATGCTGCCGTCATGCAACAATGAACGCACATAGTGATACTCAACGTTGATGTGCTTTGTGCGTGTGTGATGCACGCCGTCATTGTCGGCGATGGCCATGGCACTCTCATTGTCACAATGCAATGTGATGGATGGGACGGACTGACGCAACTCGGACAACAGACGACGCAACCACACACTTTCACACGCGCCTGATCCAAGAGCCACGTACTCAGCCTCAACAGTGTTGCGTGCAATGCACCCCTGCTTGCCACTGCGCCAGGACACAGCCGTGCCGCCAATCAGAAAGATCCAGCCGGTGCGACTCTTACCGTCCGGACTGCCGGCCCAGTCGCTGTCGGTGTAGCCCACTTCGACAACAGACGGTTGACGGCGGAACATGAGACCTTGCCGAGGAGTCGAGACGACATAGCGCAGGGTTCGGATCGCGGCCTCGTGGTGGAGGTAACGTGGCTCCTGAGAAAACTGGGCCAGGAGGTTGACGGCGAACGCGATGTCTGGACGTGTCGTCGTCGCCAGGAACATCAGTGACCCGATGACTCGCAGGTACGAGGTCACATCAACTGGCTCCCCCACAACAGGTGGGTCAGGACTCTTCAGCTTCACCTGGCCATCGGGCGACATGGGTGAGGATGCGCTCGGCACGAGTGGCAGGTCCTCGGCGAAGCGAGTGGACAGAGTCTGCACATAAGCAGCCTGATGGACATGGAGGATTCCCTGGGAGCGATCATGCTCGAGCTCCATGCCCAGGAAGACTCGGGCAGACCCGAGATCCTTCATCTGGTAGGTGGCGTGCAGCAGGTCCTTGATGCGCTGGATGGCGGCCGTGTCTGGCGACGCAACGAGGAGGTCGTCGACGTACACCAGAACAGCAGTGAAGGTCTGGCCTCGCGGACTGACAAACAGTGCAGGGTCCGCGGTGCTGCGTTGGAGCCCACCACGAAGGAGCGTGCTGCTGATCTCCTGGTTCCAGCACCGAGGCAACTGCTTCAGGCCATAGAGGGCCTTACGCAGTCGCCACACTCTCTCGGTGCCATCGTCGAAGCCTGGTGGCTGCACCATGTAAAGATCCTCACCCTCCAATGAACCATGGAGAAAGGTGTTGCTCACATCCATCTGATGCAGCTCCCACCCATGCTGGGCGACCAGGCTGAAGAGAGCCCGGCTGGTGGAGAACCGGCCAACTGGGGCGAAGATCTGGTCATAGTCGACCCCAGGGACCNGGATGCGCGCCAGGGCAGCCACGACAGCGTGCCGATGCTCGTGATGGAGCATGGCATAGCCCAATGCGGAGCCCGGGTGCAGATCTGCGATGATGGCCGATGTGGTCAAGCCCAGGGCCTTGGTGCCAGGGTCCCCACTCACGACCGTGGGAGTGGAGGAGGCACGGGGAGCCACAGGGGGTCGAGACGCTACCGAGCGCGGTGCGACGGTCTGCACGCTCACCGACGGCCTGGGTCGGAGGCTGCCGC